>CAWUDS030004460.1:0-89713 GCA_963859935.3 Lathyrus sativus
CAAACGCCTAAGGCAGTATATGTTAAATCACATAACCATGCTGATTTCGAATATAGATCCATTCAAGTATTTGTTCGAAAAGCAAGCACATTCTGGAAGAATTGCTAGATGGTAGATGGTTTTGACAGAATACGATATTCAATATGTTTCCCAAAAAGCCATTAACGGAAGTGTTTTGTCAGAATATCTCGCAGAGCAGCCGATTGAAGATTATCAACCAATGAAATTTGAGTTTCCTAATGAGGACATAATGTTTTTAAATATGAAGGATTGTGATGAACCTCTACCAGATGAAGGTCCCGAAATAGGCTCTCAGTGGAAGATGGTTTTCGACGGTGTTGTTAACTCATATGTCAACGGAATCGGGGCAATCATTACGACTCCCCACGGTTCCCGCATACCGTTTACTTCCCGACTAACGTTCGCCTGCACCAATAATGAAGCTGAATATGAAGCGTGCATCATGGGTATAGAAGAAGCCATTGATTTGAGAATCAAAAACCTTGATGTATATGGTGATTTAGATTTAGTTGTCAACCAGATTAAAGGAGAATGGGAAAATCGTCAGCCCAATCTGATTCCTTACAAGAATTTTGCCAAGAGATTGATGCCTCTCTTTGATAGAGTGGAGTTTCATCATGTGCCAAGGGCCGAGAACTAAATGGCAGATGCTTTGGCAACCTTATCATTGATGTATAAAGTGAATTACTGGAATGAAGCTCCAATGATCACTATCATGCGCCTTGACTGGCCAGCCTTCATATTTGTAGTAGAGGAAGCATCAGATGGGAAGCCTTGGTATTTTAATATCAGAAATTTTCTCAAGAATCAAGAATATCTTCCAGGGGCATTGAGCCAGTATAAGAAGACTTTGAGAAGGTTGGCGGGAAATTTCTACCTGAACAAGGATGAAGTGTTATACAAAAGAAACTTTGACTTGGTATTGTTGCGGTGTGTAGACGAAAATAAAGCAAGTCTGCTAATGGAGGAAGTCCACGAAGGTTCCTTCAAAACACATGCTGGCGGACATGCAATGTCCAGGAAATTGTTGAGAGCAGGTTATTACTAGATGACTATGGAATTTGATTGTTTGAAGTACGTCAGGCAGTGTCATAAATGCGAGATTTATGCTGATAAAGTGCATGTGCCGCCAAGTCCTCTGAATGTCTTGGCATCTCGTTGGCCCTTTTCTATGTGGGACATTGATATGATTGGTAAGATTGAACCGACCGCTTCCAATGGACATCGCTTTATCTTGGTCGCAATCTACTATTTTACCAAGTGGGTAGAAGCAGCTTCTTTTGCCAATGTAACCAGACAGGTAGTGGATCGCTTTATCAAGAAGGACATCATCTGCCGTTATGGAGTGCCAGAACGAATCATTACTCATAATGGTTCGAATTTGAACAATAAGATGATGAAGGAAATGTGCCAGAGTTTCAAGATCGAACACCACAACTCTTCTCCGTACCGTCCAAAGATGAATGGTGCTGTCGAGGCAGCCAACAAGAACATTAAGAAGATTGTACAGAAGATGGTGGTAACCTACAAGGATTGGCACGAGATGTTTCCCTTTGCTTTACATGGATATCATACTTCGGTGCGTACGTCAACTGGGGCAACTCCTTTCTCGCTGGTGTATGGTATGGAAGATATCCTACCACTAGAGGTCAAGATTCCTTCCTTGAGGGTGTTGGTTGATGTGAAACTCAATGAGGCAGAATGGGTGAAGGCTAGGTTGAATCAACTTAGTCTGATTAACAAAAAGAGATTGGCAGCTATCGCCCATGTCCGATTATACCAAAGTAAAATGAAGAAGGCCTTCGATCAGAAAGTGCGCCCTCGACATTTTCAGGCAGGTAATTTAGTGCTGAAGAGGATCCTCCCTCCACAAACAGATCACAGGGGCAAATGAACTCCCAACTATGAAGGTCCATATGTGGTAAGGAAAATCTTCTCCGGAGGAGCCTTACTACTATCAACTATGGACGGCGAAGATTTTACGTCCACTGTGAACGTAGACGTAGTCAAAAAATACTTTGCTTAAAATAGACCCGTTGGACAGAAAAAGAAAATCCAAGCAAAAATGGGGCATCCCGGAGAACCATAAAAAGAAAAGGTTCGGGCAAAAGTTAGGGATAAAATAAAAAGAATAAACCCGCAAAGTTGAAAACCTGAAAATGCGACTTTGGCAAAAATGGGTATCCCGGTGAATTGAAAACCCACAAGGGCAATTCAGGCAAAAGTTTGGGATTTAAAAGCAAACGACTACAATCTACATCCGACCTGTGAGCACGGTGGATTCTTGGAGGACCCGAGGGTTAACAAGTCAGTCTCTTCAGAAGACGAAGCATTGGTGAAACATCGAAGTCATGTGAGTTATAGTCGAATCAACACATGGTGGTTGTTTGTTTCCACATTAACAACATTTGTATATCTTTTTCATTTGTACTTTTTGCGCAACTTTCTCTTTTCAGGAGTTGCATCCGATGTAATTTGCCTATTTACAGGCCATTTTCAACAAATGAAGTATTTTCCATAAAAAGCTTTTTATTCTTGTTTTTGCTTTTTACTGTTTTGTTTGCAAAAAGACGCCTGATGTTTTTGATATAACTTTGCATACATAAACTTTTAGGGCTTTGCTAATCATAATTGAAACAATGATTTATTTGAATGATGTCATGGATGATGACCGAAATAGCCTTTATTGCATACAGGACACGTTGTTTGTTTGTCATTTGTAGGGCTCACCGCTGAGAATTGTTTCGAAAGCGTCTCACCAACAATGACATGTCTCTATCCCCACAGGGTGATGATGTCATATTAGAAGTATCTTCTCGACAGGTTGAGATTGAATTTCCCCGGTGTTGCACCCCAAAATTTGCCCAACCTTTTTCTTTAACTGGTTTTTGTTTCATTTCATTTTCTTCTAGCATTTGCATTGCATAGCATTTTTCATTGAGAAGGGGATCAAGAGGTTATGCATAGCAATAGGAGGTTACCCAGAGTGTTGAGCCTGATCAAGGAGTTTACTCAAGCATGAATGGTCATCAAGTCACCAAGGAGTGGTCAAAGTCTTGTGAAAGAGTTGAGGGATGTATGTGGGATATCTCCTAACTTGGAGACCAATTGAAGATCATCAAAGGGCTGTGGATTCATGATTATGGATATGGTATGTTAAGAAAGCTCATTGAGTGCTTTGAAATCCATGTTGGAGCTTGTTCAAGTTGATGTGTCATGTGGAAGAAGCCACAGTCAAGAGTGGTGCATTTAGGGTTTTTATCTGGTCAACCCTAGGTCAACTGTGAAATTGAAGGAGATTAAGACTCAATTCCAATTCTTTGTGATCATGGAATGTTGTGTTGAGATGCCTAATATATCATTTCAATATCAAATCAAGAAGAATCAAGAGTGTGAGAAGTTACTAAATTAGGGTTCTCAGTGTAAAATCCCTTATTTAGTGCCCAACTTCAAGACCACTTATCTCAAGATACAAGTTTCATCTCATCTTGACCCCAACATGAAAATTGTAGAGCATGTTTATAGCTTTCTTTTGGGTGCTAGAAGTCATTCATTTGATGTTTATAGCTTTCCAAGACATTTTTGACCTAGAAGGATGTTTCTCATAACTTTGACCTAAACATGAAAGTTATTCCTCATGATCTTAGCTTTCTAAAGAGTACTAGAAGTCCTTCATCTGATTTGTAGAACTCAAGTTATGAGGCTTGCAAGGCAGGGGTATTTTGGGAAAGTAAGATTACAGGTCCTTTTCATTATAGGTCCATTTCACTATCTTGCACACTTCAAATGAAATATTTCTCAATATCAAACTTGCTCCAAATGGGGTCATTTGCTCAACCAAACATCAGGTTGTCATTGATTTGTCTTGAATTGAAGAATTGGTGTGAAACCTTTCCATGAAGAAAGCTTAAAATCATAAAATGCAATTAATTAATTTTTAATCATTTTAAGGCAACCTTATGCATTTTTTGAGTCACAAAGATGTAGTAAACAAGATACACACATTGGATTTTAGTTTTGGTACCATTTTCATATGTTTTTAAATTGCCATTTCAAGTGAAATTTTGGTAATCAAATCTCAACCATTTGATCAATTCAAGGCTTGAATACTATCCATCTGATCAATATGAGGTCCCAGAAAGCTAAAGTATTAATTTTCTAAGGGTTGCAGCTCAATTTTCGTGCACATTCATGAAGCTCCATGTGCAAATTTCTTGGATTTCAATTGGACCTAAAACCATTGCAATTGGGCCTCAATTCCTTCCAAATCCATCATATTTAACTTCAAAATCATTCACAATGCATCAAAACGAGTTTTGGTGAAAAATTGATGAGAAAACAATTTGAACAAAGGAGAGAAAAATTGAAAATCGTTTTTGGCATTTCATCACGTTTCAAGGAGAATTAAGTACATCTAAGGATTCAGTGAAGATCAGGGAGTGATTCTGGTTGGTTTTCATTAAGCTTCATCAAGGAACAAGGCTCAGTGGAAGCTCTCCACTAGGTAAGCTACAATTCCAAAATTCTCTCGAACCATGATGATTTAGCTTGCCATTTTTGTGTTGTTGTGATGTATGAACTTCATGCTTGGATTCTGGATGCAATTGAGTGTTGTTTGTGAACATTCTACCATGACATGTGTTTTCTGTTTGACTTTGATTTGATTTATTCATGGACTGAAAGTTAAATTAAACCTTAGATTTGAGTTGTGTGAAGCATGAGGAATTGATTGGTGTAAGAATTTTGGTGTTTCATGAGTTTTTTTTAACTGGCCACTGTTCATCGTGGTCGGAGAAGATGACCGGAGGGAATCCGGCCACCGTCTGGTTTTCCCTCCCTTGTTTCAGGTTTGAATGAAGGAGATGACTACGTGGCTTGCTCGTGAGTGTTGGATATGTGTTTGATTGTTTGACTGGACCTTGATCTGATGGTCCTTATTTGATCTCTTGTTTGTGCTGGTTTTCATTAATGACGTGGCAGATTAATGGCCTTTGGATGTTTGTTTGTTAATCATAACGTGTGGTGGAGATTTGGTTGACTGGGCTTTTAATGAAACATTGCGTTTCATGGGTTTATATCCTAGCCGTTTGATTGTTTGACTTCCTTGATCGTGTGGCTGTAATTTAATGGCATTTTATATTTTTAATTTGACTGCACGCGTGTCTCTTTCTGGATCTTTGGATTGTTGGACTGGTAGTTGGTATGTGTGGCTGAGATCAATTCTCGCTTGTTTGGCTGAATTTATTTGGACTGGGCTTCTGATTGATATCCCCACCCCCTATTTGAGTCCAGTTGGCTTTTGCACGTGAATCTTCTGCTACTTGCACCGTGTATTTTCCATTTTCTTTTTATTTGCTTTTTTCATTTTTGTTTTGTATTGTTTAGAATTAATTCAGTTAAAAATAGTACTCCAATTAATAAAATTCATCAAAAATATTTTCTAGACATTTTGAAATGTCTTTTATTTTTTAGAATTTTATTTTATTTTTTTGGATTATTTTTCATTAAAAAAGAATTTATTAATTGGGGTATTTTGGTTTGGATTAATTCTTAACATGTTTTAATTCTTGATTTGTTTCTTCCATCTCCTTTTGATCCAATGACTAAAAATTCATCCTCATGTCCATGATGAGTTGATGAATTTTTGAGGACTATTTTGCCCCTGTTGGTTGACTTTTGTTGCATTTCATTTGACCCTCGACAATCCTCATTCACAATGGAACACCCTTGTGAATCAATTTCTTTGGTGGTGTTGTGAATTGATTTTGATTGTGATCTCTTGGCTTCTGTTTTCTAACATGTTTATGGACTTTGTGCATTTTATTTGATCATTTTTGAATCATTTTCCTAATTATGTGGTAACTTGCAAGTCAAGTTACCCCAAAGGGAGGTTCATACATATACATTGACCTAGTTTGTCTTGGAGATGACATTTTTGGATCCTTTGAGCCCTCAATTCCTTTTGATTCATGTTTATAACGTGTTAAGGATGATGCTTGCTCATTTTTAGGTCATAACATTTTGTTTTGCTTGCTCATTTGGTTGTTTTCTTTTGAGCTTTTAATTAGGGTTTCTAAGTGATACATGCTTGCTTTCCCTTAGGTTTTTGCTTGCATTTTCTCTTGATTGGTTTGCTTTTGCTTTGGATCTCTCTTCTCTCATCTCCCATTTTGTCCCATGACTTTGGAGTCTCATTATCTTAGTCCCTCCTCAGGAGGTACTTGAAGCATACCTAAAATGATGAATCCATGAGGACTCCTTTGTGCTTCTTTTGCACTTTGCTTGTGGTGCTTATGTTTGAGTGTATATTATAAGTTCCTTTATGTCCTCATATGGCCTCCCATCCTCACTTTTGTTTTGAGCTTCTTTTAATTTCATTTGGTTTGGCTTTTCGCACTTGTGGTTGATGTTGTTTGACTTAGGTCATTTCATCCCACTTTTGGTGCATCTTTGTGTGGTTTTTCTTTGTTGTTTGAGATCATCTTGTGCATTTATTTTTCTCTTCTTTTATTACATTCTCATATGCATGCTTGGTTGAGATGAGCTTGTGGAGGCTACTGCCCCACACTATTTTCCTCCCACTTTCATTCTTACTTGTGCATTCTATGTTTGCATTCTTGCATTTTTTATGTTCTTTCTTCTTCTTCTTCTTTTGCTTTTCTTTGCCATGATCCCCATAAGTTCTCTAACCTTTTGAGGTTATGATAGACATTAGGTGTTTAACCATGCATGATAACATTAGGTAGTCCCCTTTTGTATCCCAACTTTAAGTCCATTTTGCATGATAACTTTTAGGATTGATTAGTCTCCCATTAGTGGTCCTTTCTTCTCTTCTCATCTTCATACAATCTTAACACACTTAATAAAGATAATGGATGTTGCTCCATGAGCCTTGTACTTGGGAAATGGTGATTGAGCGGATACCTCTCAATTACCTAGAGTGTTTAGTATACGTCCTTAGGACGATATGCGACGCATTCAATCCAAGGTTTTAGACTTTAGTACAACATACATTATGAACACTCAAATTCAAAACACTTCTTCTCTAAGAAACACAAAAACACTTCAAACATTTTTTATCCTTCGGGATTCTAATCAGGAAAATCTTTTCAGATAAAAAGAGTGTTGTTAACTTTTAGTTCTACCACAAACGGTAACACCTAAGTCTCCAATGGTCGAGCTGCATACACCAACTGCTAGAACTACTTGTTAACCCTACTCGGGCCTAAAAACTTTTGAACCAACCTATGATCTTTTTAGCCTGAACTACGTTTGCTCTGATATTTCATACCAGATGAAAGTACATAGGTACAAGACGCGATGTCTTGGCGAGCAACCTTCCCCCCTTTCGCCCGTAGTTAGCCGAACTACGTTGACTCTGACTTTCCCATTGCACGAGGGAATATGTAGGCACAAAACGACGATGCTATGCCGAGTCTCCTTTCTTTTTCTTTTGTCCCTTGAAATTTAGCTAGATAGATGATCACCCTTTTAGATAGACAACAAAGCGCGGATCCCGTCGAGTACGACGGACGTGAGGGGTGCTCATACCTTCCCCTTACGTAACCGACTCCCGAACCCAGGACTTGGTTGCGATAACCTTGTATTTTCCTTTTTCGTTAGGTTTTTCCGATCGTTTCCTTTCCCTCTCTTTGGGATAAATAACGAAAGGTGGCCACTCTTCTGTTTTCCACCGGGTGTTTTTCGCAGTTGTGACACCCGACAATGGTGTGCAATTATCTCCAGCAGGTATTTAGGATTATCCTTCCAGTAATGGGGCAAGTTTAGTGCAGTTACCCATAAAGTCTATGTCATTGACTCATTTCCCTAAGCAGAGGTTGATGTTGATTCCCTTGATGAGTATTCCCCAGTGAAGTAGACGTCCGCAACATAATCCAGTGGTTATTGGCTTTCTTTAGAGCGTGATTTTGGGATAATTTCCCAATTATTGTTTTCTCAATCCTCAGTAGACTGGAATTATTCCCGGCAAGTTCGAGTTATCCTCGAGAGAGTCTTGCCCCGAGAGGCCGTTCAGGGCGCTGCCCTCAGCAGAATCTAGTGGTTATTGGTTTTCTTCAGAGCGAGATTTTGGGATGATTTCCCAATATATCTTATTCTTAATCCTCGGCATAGTGGATTTATTCCCAGCAGAGTGGATATTTTCCCCATAAGAGTTTTATTCTGGAAGGCCATTCAGGGCATTTTCCCCAAAAGAGTTCTATTTCCAGGAGGCCGTTCAGAGCGTTTTCCCCAGCACAAGTTTGCTTCCCGTTTTATTTCGGCACCTATTTGGCGGTGGTGTTCCTTTCCATTTGCATTTTGCATAACATCCTCCCAAACACGTAGCATTTCCATTTCGTATGGAGCATCACGCCATATTCAAACATATACATACGAAGCATAAGCTAGGTTGTTACCTTTTATCGTCAGACGTTTCTCCATCAGATAACAGTGTATTCTTAAGCCTGTGTGGTGCCAGACCCCAGCAAGAATCATTGATAGATGTGTTCATCTTATCTTCATCTCCCCTACAGAGTTTACTTGTTTAAGTTTCTCTTTCCCCAACAGAGTTCTCTTTTTCAGATTGTGAATCAGTTGAATCTATTCCCTGCTTGTTAGCAGATGTTTTTACCGACCGAGTGTCGAGCCTACTTGTTAGTCGATGTTTTTACCGAAGGATGTCGAGCCTGCTTGTTAGCAATTATTTTTTACCGACATGAGCGTCGAGCCTTCTTGTTAGCAGATGTTTTTACCGACGGATGTCGAGCCTGCTTGTTAGCAGATGTTTTTTACCGACATGAGTGTCGAGCCTGCTTGTTAGCAGATGTTCCTTACCAACCGAGTGTCGAGCCTGCTGGATAGCATATGTTTTTACCGAAATGAGTGTCGAGCCTACTTGTTAGCGGATGTTTCTTACCGACTGAGTGTCAAGCCTGCTGGATAGCAGATGTTTTTACCGACATGAGTGTCGAGCCTGCTTGTTAGCAGATGTTTCTTACCGACTGGGTGTCGAGCCTGCTGTTTAGCAGATGTTTTTCCGACTACGTGTCGATGCTTTTTAACTGGTGGTTAGTTAGCTAGTTTTTCATAACTTTTCAGATACATTTCTCTAGTGATCCTGATTCCACTTTGGTGGACAATTTCTATTGTTTACTATCCCGCGGTTGGAAAATTTTGGGTTCTTTTGTATTCAATCACCTTCTACCTTGAATTTTCGAAAGCGATTGCTTTTCATACCTTCAGGTCCAAGTCGTTTGAATTAGGGCAGCTGTTGCACCCCAAAATTTGCCTAAGCTTTTCTTTTGGCTTGGCTTATGTTTCATATCATTTAGCATTTGCATTTGCATAACATTGGTTCTAGACAGGGGACCAAGATGTTGTTTTTGCCACTCGAGAGAAGAGTTTCATGTTCAAGCTCAAGTGAGGTTACATTTTCAAGCCATCAAGAGTCAATCATCATCAGAGTTGGGTCTCAGAGCTCCTTGAGGGGAGAAACTATGTATTTGGGTTTCAACTCCTATCTTGAGGATGTGTGGAGGCACATGAGGTTATTTCCTTGGATGAGACATGGTTGAAGAGCTTAGTGTTCACCCTAGGGGTCCTCTATGGAGAGTGTATAGTCACACAAATCATTTTCAAGAGCCTCAGTCAGTGGATAACGTGTTAGGGTTTCATCTGGTCCACCAAACGTCAACTGTGGATTTGAAAGAGCTCAAGACTTGGTTCTTGATCATTGAAGCCATGAGAGGTCATCCTAAGTTGTCTCTAATGTCATGTTGATATCAAGTCAAGAAGATTCAAGAGTTCAAGAAGTTACTAAATTAGGGTTGCAGATGATTCAAAGTGTAAAATCCCCTCATTTAGTTTCTAACTTCAAGGACAAATTTCACTATGATACAAATCTTATTTCATTCTCTATCAAACATGAGACTTGTTCATCATCTTTCATGCTTTCTTTTGGGTACAAGAACTCATCCATTGGATTTATACTTCTCAAGTTATGGTGTCAATAAGTTGGTGTTATCAAATGAAGAGATTTTAGAGGCACTCAAAGTCAACTCACTTCCAAAGCATTTTTCACATGGAACCAAGCTCCTCCTCATTTTTTATCAAACATGAGTGTTATTTTGAATTGTCTTAGCTTTCCAAAAAGTGCTAGAACTCATCATTATCATGTGTGGAGCTCAAGTTATGGTCTTCACAAGTCAAGGGTATTTTTGGAAACCTAGTCCTAGGTCTTTCATTTTAATGACCAATTTCATCCACTTCATGACCTCAAATCCATTTTCAACAAACATGAAATTTGTGTCAAAGGACCTTAAAATCCTCTAGAACTCAATTTCCATGGCATTTGTTGATTTATGTGATCATTTAGACCATGATGAGCTTGAAATTTGACTTTTTGGACATGGTTTGAATTCCTTACATTTCAAGTTATCAAATGCTCTTGTTTTTGAATTTTTGAGACCACATCATCATCATATCATGTACATTATATCTCTTACCTAAATTGAGACAACATGAGTCCACATTACAA
Organism: Lathyrus sativus; assembly: GCA_963859935.3. Lineage (NCBI taxonomy): Eukaryota > Viridiplantae > Streptophyta > Magnoliopsida > Fabales > Fabaceae > Lathyrus > Lathyrus sativus. The sequence continues at coordinate 10,559 of CAWUDS030004460.1, forward strand.
GTCACCGTTTCAAGTTTCATGCCTTAAGAAGTCATTATTCAAAACTTGGTGCAAACTAACTTTCAATCCTCAAAATAGTCATTATTCATTTCTACACACTCCCTAGTACTCATTGGCTGACCCAAGAGGATTGTACAAGATGCCATATCCGTGTGCACATGGAATGAAGTTTTTTTGGCAAGTTTTGGAAGTCAAAGAGTTTAACCAACATGGGCCTACATCGGACTCTTTAACCCATCATATATGGTCAAGAAAGAAAACCCTAATGAGGAGAAGGGCATAGCTACTCAGAATGGCAAGTATCACTCAAAAATTGCACAAAACTCTCTTTGTTCTAATCTCATTTCACACTGGTTTTTCTGGCCACTTCTTGCACAATTCATCATCACACAAGCATCAGAAGGAGGTGCAGAGCATCAGAGTGAAGCTTGCTAAGTATTTGAAGAGCCAACAGAGCAGCTCCGTTAGGTAAATTTCCATGATTTGAAACCTTCATTTTAGGCACTTATTCAGGATCATAATTGGTGCATCTGAAGCCCTACTTAATGTAGGCCATGTTTGGATCATTTTGGTAGCTATTTGTTTGAATTTTAGTTTGTGCATCACACTTTCGTGGCCTGATTTCTACTAGTTCCAAGAACCTTTTTTAGAAACTAAGGTCATTTTTGAGTTCTACGTGAAAAAACTTTTGAGATGATGCCAGGAGTTTGGATATTTATCACGTTTTTTAGCCAGCTCTGGTGAAGCTCGCCTGAGAAGACGACCGGAGCTAGGGCTCCGGCGTCTCAGGCTTGAGCTGAGGCATCTCCGATATGGCCATTGACCTTGCATATGTGACTTGCGTTGAATCTCACGTGGCAGCCATCTCGTTTAATGAAACAAAGCGTTTTGCTCATTTTGAGCGGGAATTGTGTTTGGGCCTTGCAATTTTGTTATCCACACCCCCACCCTTTGAAGCCCAGATGTGTGTTAACATGGCTGTAGTTCAAATCATTTTTCTTATACACCCCTTTCCATTTCTAATTTCTTTTTTATTTCATTTTTATTTCATTTTTATTTCATTTTTATTTAATTCATTTAAAATGGTTTTGAGTTTTATAAAAATTGCAAAAACTGTGTTTCTGACATTTCAAGATGTTAAGATATTTTTCAATATTTTTATTTGATTTTTCAATTATTTTTGCTATATTAAACTGATTTATTAGGTTTGTACCTTGAATTGAAGTTTAATCTTTGACAACAATTAAACACCCCTTATGACTAATTTTCCTCTCACACTTAGGTGTTAAATCGAGGCTTATTTGAGGGCTGGTTTGAGGACTTGATGATCATTTTTCATTTGTTTTTCATTGGCTTTTTATGGACCCTCGAAGTTGACTCGATAAGTGGAACACCTTGCATTGTTTAACACAATTGGTGGTTCTTTGAGTTGTTTCTTGCTTTGATCTTTTGCATTCTAATTTGTGATTGTTTCAACTTGAGTTTGTTGATTTATTTGGATTTTATTTGAGCTTGCTTCTATTTTTGGTGGATGCCTCAAATTCAAATTATTTTAATCATGTGCATGCATACAATCCTTGACCTAGTTTTGGGATGTGATCTTGTGTGATCCCTTGAACACCTCTTAAGCCTTATTAGCTTTTTTTAACATGCTTGAGGTGATGCCTTGCTTGTTTAGAGGTCAATTGTATGTATACCTTATGCCACAAGTTTCATTTGGTCATGTCTTTCCAATTATGTTTGAAGTGTGAGATATTTAGATGGACTTTGGTCCTCTAATTGAACTAGATCATTCTTGTGATTGCTTGATGTCTTGATTTTAAATTTGAGGTCTCTCATTTGAGTTTCACTTCTGGCCTTGATGGTTATGGACTTGTTCATGATGCTTTGGTGATGTTGTTTTCACTTTGAAGTTTGCTATGAACAATTGAGCTTCTTTTGAGTTATTTGGTTGCTTTTCTTTATGTGATCATAAGTAAGTTTTTGGTTGAGATGGTTATGATGTGGTTACTGCCCCATACTCTTTCTCCCATCATTTATTTGATTGTGCTTCTTTGTATAACACCTTTCTTCTTTTGATGATTGATGGCATTTGATTGTAGGAGCTTGCTTCTCTCATTTCCTCTTATATTTATTGACTTGTTTAAGTCTTCCATCTTTGTGACTTGTGTTGGTCTTGTTGCAATGTTCCATGTTTGCATTTGTGTTTGAATTTCATATCTCTTTCCATCTTGCATAGACTTGTTTAAGTCTTTCATTTCATTTTCATTTGTGATTGATTCAACATTGTGTTTACTTATGCTTGTTCACATGATCCCTTAGGATTCCTAGTCCCTATATTTAAGATGGGAGTAGGAGAGATATTAGGCTTTCAATCCTTTGCATGATAACATTAGGTAGTATCCCTTTTCATCCCAACTTTAGGAATACTTTGCATGATAAATTAGGGTTTTCAGTCCCTTTTAGAGTCCTTGTGTATTCTTTTCTCATCTCAGAACTCCTTAAGACACTTAATAAAGAAAGACAATTGTTGTATGCTACGAGCCTTAAGTACATGAGAAATGATAAGTGGGCCGTCTCTTCTCACATTTTCTAGAGTGTTTAGTGTCTGCCCTTTGGGCGATATGCAACACATTCGCTCTTTTGTCATAGTCTTTAGTGCAACATGAGTTTCAAACTAACTCAATTCACTTCTTCTAAAAAACACAAACCAAAATCAATCTTTATTCATCCTTCGGGATTGTTTTCAAACCTCATTTTCAGAAAGAGTATCTTACGTTTCTATTCTACCGCAAACAGGCATCGTCCCTAACTGCTAGAATGGAAATTTAACATTGCTCATAAAACTTTTGAACCAACCAATGGTCTAGCTTTCCCGAACTATGTTTGCTTTGATTTCTCATACCAGATAAGGATACGTAGGCACAAGACGACGATGTCTTGGCGAGCAACCATGCCCTCATCACCCGTAATTTCCCAAACTATGTTGACTCTGACTTTCCTATTGCACGAGGGAATATGTAGGCATAGGGCGGCGATGTCCTATCGAGTCTATTCTTTCTCTTAACCTCTTTTTAGTAGTAGCCTTTAGATAGTTTTCACCCATAGATTAGACAACAAGCATGGATCTCGTTGAGTACAACGGACGTGAGGGGTGCTCAAACCTTCCCCTTGCGTAACCGACTCCCGAACCTAAGATTTGGTTGCGATGACCTTGTCTTTCCCGTTTTCTTAGGTTTTCTTTGATCGTTTCCTTTCCCTCTCTTTGGGATAAATAACGTTTGGTGGCGACTATTCTGTCTGTTTCTGCCGACCCCTTTTTCGCAGTTGCGACACAAACCAAAAATGGTGAACGTATCATTATTTCTCGACCTGAGATTCCGTGATACTGATGAACTGCATAGGATTCCTATCCCAAGATTTAAAGGTATGCACAGAGGGTGAAGCAGTCTGAAAGTGTTTTTGACCAGCTCCATATTCTGGTATTTTCGTTAGAGCGGACCTTTTAACTTATCCTGTCAGCAGCACAACTGTTTTCCAAAATTTGTCTCAGCTTTGATCCCATATCTTTTGCATTACATAACATAAGCATCTCTGCATCATTTTGCATATCGTTCTTCAACTAGCCAGAAGACTCATTTCACCTTTGTCCATGACCAGCCAACTGATTCCCCGACACTCGTTTTGAACAAGTGGTGACTGTTGAAAGACGACAAAGTATTTGAAGTAAGATCAATAAGTGTCAAGAAGTAAGGTTAAATTGGAAGTTGTTGGTAGCTATGTCAATGAACAACCTCTAGAATGTTGATCCCCTACTAGGCTTTACTCTGACGACTAACCCACTGTACGTTTGTCTGCCTGACAAGGATCCTCCACAAGTGAACAACCTTACTCCAGCTCAGTCTGTGCAGACCCCTGATATTCATGAGCAGTCTGCTGTTTGAAGTGAATATTCCTCTTCTCTTGGTACTACAAGTTATCAGAGTTTTGCATTCTCTACACCAAATTCCCAAAGGGAGGTCCCGCTGATGAAAACCAAGGATCTGAGAGCTCTTAAGTTTGCTAAAAGATATCGTGTGTTGGATGAGAAACTCAAACCCATGAAAGGCTATGATGCTTTTGGTCTTGATGCTTCAGACATATGCCTGGTACCCATCCTAGTGTTACCTCCAAGTTTCAAAGCATCGAGGTTTGAGAAGGATAAAGGGGATAGTTTCCCAAAGCAACATTTGGTGATGTTTTGTAGAAGAATAACCTCGTATGTTCATAATGATAAGCTAATGGTCCACTGTTTTCAAGACAGTTTGAGTGGGGCATCTTTAAGTTGGTACATGAACTTAGAAAGAAGCCGTATCCGATCATGGAGAGACTTAGCTAGTGCTTCCTAAAATGGTATCAATATAATCTTGACATGGGTCCCAGCTACATGCAGTTGCAAGATTTGTCTCAAGAGAACAATGAATCCTTCAGAGGGTATGCTCAGAGATGGAGAGAGTTGGCTGCTCGTATTCAACCACCGCTCTTAGATAGAGAATTGGTTGGCATATTCATGGATACTTTGCAAGGCTTGTACATGGATAAAATTATTAGGAGTGGAACATCAAACTTCTCTGACCCGGTAATAGCTGGAGAATGCATTGAGAGCGGCCTAAAGAGTGGAAAAATCCAAGACGCATCTAGCAGCCAGGCTAGTGAGGCTAAATCCATCATCAATTCCCAAGAGGAAGAGGAGGATGAAACCAATGCAATCATGGCAGATATTGAGTGTGCACCGGTAAAACCTTGTGGTCCCTCATCTTCTCAACGATCATCATTTCCTAGGGTAACACACCAGAAACCTTGTGTTCCTCCTCATGAAAATTAACGAGTGTCATACCCCAAATTTCGACCCCTAGATTCCATTATCATTCTAGGAGCATCAAGCATTATTGCCTAACCCTAACCTTGTTTCAAGTTTGTTTTTGTTAAATTCATCTGAATTAGGGTTTTGCACCTGCAGAATCATGAGGATTATTGCTTGATTAATCAATGTTTTGGATTGATCATCATCAAATAAAGTTCCCATACATTCAAGTAGCTTATATTCAACAAGAATCAAGTGTTAATTGATCTCACTACAAGTGAAGTGATGCCCAATTTCATCTGGCCCCAAATTAGAGTTTTGTTAGGAAAAGTCAACTGTGCCTTTGACTTTTGACCCAAGCATGATCCTAAGACTTAGGACATGATACAACATGCTAATATACATCATTGATTCCTACCTATAATGTTTGAGAAGTCTCAAGAAGAAAATTAATTGAAGATCACACAGTTGAATTCATCTAACTCAAAATACATCTGATAAAGTCAACTCTTTGACTTTTTGGGTTTTTGGTTCAAATTGGAGCATCCAAGCCAAATTTCATCAAGGTATGTTTAATCCATGAGTTTGATCATGAGAAATCAAGATTTGAGAGGTTTTTGGTTAAAATCTTTATTATTATAATTCACCAAAATGTGATACGTCACAAGACATTCAACAAGTTTAACATAAACAAATAAAACACCCATATCCCGTGTTACGTATCAGAGCATCCTAAGACTCGACTTGCACACCGCAATCCAAGCTATCTATGTACCTGGATTATCTGTACTTCCGAGGAAGCACAGACCACAACAACAACAAAGGGGTGAGAAAACATGATCAAAATATATCGGTAATTTAATACATGCAATAAAGGTAGTAAAACACACCAATATTCACCCCATCAACACCAATCACGAACCTACTGTTCAAACATCCATATAACATATAATAATGCAATATGCCACACAACACCATGCATGCGGTACTGACTCATTGTTTTATTCAATCGAACCTTGGACAGATCACTTACGCTCCTGTTGAGATATGATCTATCCCCCACCATTCTCCACGAAGGAGTACGGATGAATCACTTACGCTCCTCCTGAGATATGATTCATCCCACCAAAACACCATGATATGCACAACACCAATGCACAACTATTATATTCAGGCACACAAAGTGCACACGATCCTCCTGATCACATCACCACACATTACATATATTACACCACCAATAAACACAAGCACACTAAGTGCACAACAATTAAACTCAAGTAAATAATCAATAAATCATTTCAATCGATCCATGGTTTAGTTACTATTTAATTAAACAATGACTCCCCAAAAATATTGGATATAAAAATATTTAGCAAATAACTATATTATTTATACCATGTTATAGATCTATTCAAGAGCTTTCCAACGCTTCGAACAGGGACTAAATCCGACTTACAGATCAAAAGTTATGGCCAAAATCGTCAAAACAGAAAATTCACCAATATACAGCTTTGAGTCGACGCAAACAGCGCAGAATGCAGAAAATTCTGTGTTTTCCACCGTTGGAGGCCTTCCGGACCTCCGATTTCAATTCTGTAAAAAGCCCCGGTTTCAGAATTCGAAATCCTACCATAATATGACAATTATAACAGCCAACGACATATTTTTAAAGATCATATCATCATATATCATATAACCATACTTTTCAACACCATGGAATTTAGGGGTTTCTATCCTAAATGTGATCCTACCCATCATACACTATCACACAATCCCCAGGATCATACGAAAACCCACCCTTACTGCCCTGAACTATTATCTTGCTCAAATTCAAGCCTATTTCTCCACTTCTATCTCTTGTCCTCTCGGAACCTATTTCATACTCATCGCTATTACTACGGAAATTATACCGGATTTCACCAATCTCATAACAACAAATGCACCACTCTATCAGTATCAGCAACAATCATCACACTCTACTCTAATCAATTGTTCCTTAAACTATATCTCAGAACCTATATCATGGTCATTACCCAAGCCACAGAGGTTACACAAAATCTCACCAATACTCATGGTCATTATCCAAACCACAGAGGTTATACAGGAACTCACCAACATTGTAACAATGTACGAATTTCATCACCATCAACAACAACAGCAACAGGCATAATGTCATAAACTCGTGTTCATCACTAATATTACAGGAATTACACAGAATCCCACAATCATCATAAAATGTATGCACAAAATTCTTCAATCACAACAACATTCATAAACACAGACATAATATCATATATCAATCATAATCATCAAATTCCTACGGGGTTAAGGAATCCCCTCTACCCAATTTCATGCATTATACCAATCCCAATCAGTTTCTCCCCCCTTACCTGGATAATTGTTCTGATCGGTGACAAATTCCTCAAAGATTGGCCAATTTTGACATTTCCTCTTCTTCTCCGTTCTTCGCTCCTTTCTTCGCTCTTCTCTCAATTTCCTCTTCTCACGTTCTATCTATCGTGACTTCTCAACTTACTTCCTTCCTATCCCTAATAACCCCTTCCACTTCTATTTTCTTTTAATTCTAATCCCAATAATAATAATAAGAATAATATTACTAATAATAATAATTATAATAATCATTATAATAATAATAATACACATAGCAATATTAATAATATTATTTCACCCATAATAATAGTAATAATACTCCACCAATAATATTATTATTAATAATAATAATAATCATAATAATATTCTCCCACTAATAGTTATAATAATAGTAATAATATTAATAATAATAATATTCTCCAATATTAATAATATTACTACAATTAATAATAATAATAATAATAATAATAATAATAATAATAATAATATCACCATATTACTACTATTTATTTTATTATTATATTCACACCAATTCACCACGAATAATCCTCTCATATCAGGGACACCCACCAATCATCATCAAACACACCCCAACCAAAGGGCACACCTGTAACACCCCCTTCTATACCCCCAAATAAACAATAAAACAATTAAGCACGTATTCAAAATTTTATCAGAGTAACGTTTAAAACATGGTATAAAAGAGATATGCCACATCAAACACCAAAACATACAACACATGCTCTATAAAAGACATGCAACATTGGGGTAGCTATTAACAGAGGAACTTCGTCCTTACACCCATATTTCAATATATAGAATTAAAAGTGGAAAATCTAAACATTGAATCATTTAAACATGTAATCATATAATTTACATATCACCAAGTTTGATTCAAAATATCGTCATGTTACAAAACATCTGCCAACAGATACATATACACAATGTATCCCAAAAGAATACTATACAAGCCTAACTACCCGGTGCTACATATCAGAGCGAACCGACCAAAAGAATGAAGCTATACTTCACAAAAAGGATCTCCAGCCATCCTAATCTGCAATGTCTCACGGAGCATTATAAAACAGCAGAAGAGTGAGAAATATTACCGTAATAATCAATGCATATAATCATATATATATATATATATTCGTAAACATAATAATACATATATTTCACATTCTCACCACTCCTCATCACAATCATCATATGCATCAAAATATGTGCATAAACCAATAATGGATAATCGCCAAACATGTTTCATCATGCACACATCCAAAATTCTCGACTCAATCATTCATACACAACCGTTCTCTCCTATCATGAATCACTTCCACACTATGTGGTTTATACAACTCGTCACTCTCATAATTATCTATTCGAGACTATGATACATCGCTCGTACCCCACCAGGAACAACCTCCCGGTTATTCTACCCCGGTGTTTACGTTACTAGGAACGACACATAGTCATTCTACCCCAGTAACTACTCCACTAGGAACGATATCGAATCATTCTACCCCAGTGTTTACGTTACTAGGAACGACACATAGTCATTCTACCCCAGTAACTACTCCACTAGGAACGATATCGAATCATTCTACCCCAGTGAGTTTCACATTCATACCTCATTAGGAACAACATCAAGTCATTCTACCCCAATGAGTCTCACACTAGGAACGGCATCATTAGCCATTCTACCCCAGTGCGCACCAACACTTGTACTGCATTAGGAACAACATCAAGTCATTCTACCCCAATGCATCCAAGCACTCATATCTCATTAGGAACGACACATAGTCATTCTACCCCAATGAGCTTCTCACTAGGAACGATATCACATCATTCTACCCCAGTGAGTTCCACACTAGGAATGACATCATTAGCCATTCTACCCTAGTGCACCAACACTTGTACTGCATTAGGAACAACATCAAGTCATTCTACCCCAATGCATCCAAGCACTCATATCTCATTAGGAACGACACATAGTCATTCTACCCCAATGAGCTTCTCACTAGGAACGATATCATATCATTCTACCCCAGTAAGTTCCACACTAGGAATGACATCATTAGCCATTCTACCCTAGTGCACCAACACTTGTACTGCATTAGGAACAACATCAAGTCATTCTACCCCAATGCATCCAAGCACTCATATCTCATTAGGAACGACACATAGTCATTCTACCCCAATGAGCTTCTCACTAGGAACGATATCACATCATTCTACCCCAGTGAGTTCCACACTAGGAATGACATCATTAGCCATTATACCCTAATGCGTACCTCACCGACCTCACATCTATCACATAATGCACACATATTCGCAATATGTTCCCATGCATTCACAATATCGCGCCAATGGCGACGAATTCAATCATATTCCTCATGCATTTAATCAATTCAAATAATGCAACATAATTGCCAAACGGCCACAATTCATAATTCATCTCACCATCTAGGATTCATGCCATACGGCTACCCACAGCACATCACAAACAGCATGACTATTCAATTCCAACAAGGATTGAAAACAACCGAACCACACAATCAACATTGGATAGAACCACAAGAAAAACAAAATGCTGTCACGTTCGCTACTGGCCCGCCTAGCGAGTACCTAGCGAACATTCGCTACCTATTCGCCTAGCGAACAAGCTAGCGAAGACAAACAGAAGCCACTGGAAGGCTTCGCTACCAGTTCGCCACAGTGAGGCCCTAGCGAGCAACTCACTACCTCGCTCGCTACCAGCAAGGAGATCCAAATCCATTCTGTCCCAAGTCTGGGACCGTTCGCCACAGGCTCGCTAGGCGAGGACCTAGCGAACGTTCACGACTTGCTCGCCTAGCGAACAAGCTAGCGAGTGTCTGCGAACACCAAACTCCAAACTGTCCAGTATTCATCTGGAGCTCCCGATTCACCCGATTCCAACCAAACTCGTTCCAATAGACTTAGCCTATATATCTCGACTAATCTACATCATCCCTTCCAGATTCTAACCGATAAACTCAGTTTCTACCGATTAAACTTATTTCGACCTAAAATGGAAAAATGGAGAAAACATCCAAAAAACTCATACAATCCATACACAATCATATACATTAACAAGATGATGAGATTTCACACCCTTACCTTGATGAAATCGATAGCCAAGAGTTGTTCTTGATGAATCCAAGCTTTTCCTCTTTTCTTCTCTTTTTCCCCTCTTCCACTTTCTTTCTCTTCTTTCCTCTTATGTTTTTTCTCTTTTTCTCTTCTTTCGACTTCCTCTTATATATATCTTTCTCTTTATTTCTTTCCAATATATTTCCTCTCTCAAAACATCTTTCAATCCATTTAAACAATCATCTAATTATTCAAATAATTAGAATAATCCAAATAATTCAATTAATTAACACAAATAATTAATTATTGAAAATTGGGCTGTTACAACTCTCCCCCACTTTAGGAATTTTCGTTCTCGAAAATGTTACCTCAATGAACCGAGTCGGATACGACTTCCTCATCCCAATCTCTCAAATCCCACTTTCTCTAGTTGGTTCCCCCAACTGTCTTTACCGAAGAAATCTTCATTACCTCGAAGTTACTTCTTGCTCATCAATCTGAACTAGCAATGTCTCAACAGTCAAATCCTTCCTCACTTGTACACCATCTATCTGAATGAATGCACTTGCACTTCCCCAATTAGGCACATACCACATCATGTAAGTTCACAATCTACAGCGGTAAGACAATCTAACATGATACTTCTCCCACGCTTCTGTTGCGCCACTTTGATACCAAGCAACAAAACACGATGTGTGCTTCCGAGACTTCAAAGCTCGATCCACACCCGTCACCACCGTAACCCTCAGAATATGTCCTTTCTTGGATCTTCTTGATCTTTTCAGTCGTCTTTTACACAATCCTCAGGTCCGAGCACCACATCCTCGCCTGAATCATATCAATACAAAGGAGTCCTACACCTCCTACCATACAAAGCTTCAGATTCCCATCTGACACCATATTCGATGATAGCTCATACAATCTTTATCACTTCAGCGATATACATCTCAACCAGCTCCAACATAGAATGATTAATCCTCATTGGTAGGAAAAGATCCAATCTAGTCATTCCATCCAAAATCACTCAATTAAAACCATATTCCTCAAATTCTCCGAAAAACTCAACGCAAAATCCATGGGAATACTATCCGATTTCAACTCTGGAATATACAACGGTTACATCAGACCCAACAGTCCCAGATGTTCATTCTTCGACTTCCGACAAGTCTAAACATTACATACAACTAAACCACTTCTCTCTTCATCTATGGCCATCAAAATAATTTCTTCAAATCCGGCTACATCTTTATAGCACTAGGATGGATACTCCATCTACCACAATACTCTTATTCCACTTAATAATATCTAGAACACAATTCTATCACGACATCTCATGATACCATTCCCATTAATACAAAAATCAATCCTTCGACTTAATTCATCAAATTCAACCATCATCATCAGTATATACCAAATATTCAAATCGATGCATCAGCTACCACGTTGCTCTACCCGAATGGTAATTCAATTTAAAACCATAATCCCTTAGGAGTTCCAATTGTTTTCTCTGCCTCATATTCAATTCTTCCAATTCAAACCAATACCTTAAGCTCTTGAGATCACCAATTATTTTAAATCTCTCGCTAACCAATTGGAGCCTCCAACTCCGGCACAAACACAATAACGACGAACTCTAAGTCACTTGTTAGATAATCCCTCTTATATACTTTAAATTGCCTCCAAGAAACTAGACTTGCTAATGTTGCACTTAACACATCTCTCAATCATATCAACTGAGCTTTTCACAACACAACAATTAATTCTGTCGAGCCCGGCACAACCCATACACGAGTTGTTGACAGCTCTCCAGAAACCCTTTGAAACTCTCCTCACCGCAGCATAAAACTGCTTCTTCTCCCGTACTGATAACTCAAGTTCCTTATGCTCAATATGATCCTCAATTATCTTCTTTGAATATACCAAAATATCATCGGTGAACACAATCATTGCTTCAATCAATCAAGTATGGAGAATCCTCATGCCAAATGGTTACTCGGTTTCGCAAATTGTGGCAAAAACACGCACCACACACTCTGCATCCACTACTAAATCTAAAAATAGTCCATCAATAATTAACTTAATTCCATGCCAATACTTCACCATCATCTAGATCATTGGACTAGCTTTCCAACGCTTCGAACCGTGCGTCATTCAGAGTTACGGTCCTCCCGTTACGACAAAAATACTAAAACAACTTTCTCTGCCCAGGACTTCCTCGCTAGGCGAACATAGTAGCGAGCGTGGAGTCATTCACTAGCATGCTCGCTAGGCGAAGACCTGGCGAACATGACAGTCCAAATCTTAATTTCGACCGTTACCTGACTTCCGAGTGTCCGATTTCGATTTCGTAAAAGCTGTGGTCTCAGAATTTGACGTACTGCAACAATTTCACACTTAGAAGACCATACAGCACATCCTCGACTCTTGGAATACTTAAAGCCTTGCTACACCAATCTGCACTCCACGTTTATGCTTTCTTTAACATCCACCGGATGTCACTATCCACCCTTTGCATACTTAACCTCGCAATGACAGTGTTTTCACACGTGCCGCATACAAGGGGACAAACGACACAAGACAACCTAGCCGGATGGACCGACCTGCTCTGATACCACTTGTAACACCCCCTTCTATACCCCAAATAAACAATAAAACAATTAAGCACGTATTCAAAATTTTATCAGAGTAACGTTTAAAACATGGTATAAAAGAGATATGCCACATCAAACACCAAACATACAACACCTGCTCTATAAAAGACATGCAACATTGGGGTAGCTATTAACAGAGGAACTTCGTCCTTACACCCACATTTCAATATATAGAATTAAAAGTGGAAAATCTAAACATTGAATCATTTAAACATGTAATCATATAATTTACATATCACCAAGTTTGATTCAAAATATCGTCATGTTACAAAACATCTGCCAACAGATACATATACCCAATGTATCCAAAAGAATACTATACAAGCCTAACTACCCGGTGCTACATATCAGAGCGAACCGACCAAAAGAATGAAGCTATACTTCACAAAAAGGATCTCCAGCCATCCTAATCTGCAATGCCTCACGGAGCATTATAAAACAGCAGAAGAGTGAGAAATATTACCGTAATAATCAATGCATATAATCATATATATATATATATATATATATATATATATATATATATATATATATATATATATATATATATATATATATATATATATATATATATATATATATATATAATATATATATATATATATATATATATATATATATATATATATATATATATATATATATATATATATATATATATATATATATATATATATATATATTATATATATATATATATATATATATATATATATATATATATATATATATATATATATATATATATATATATATATATATATATATATATATATTCGTAAACATAATAATACATATATTTCACATTCTCACCACTCGTCATCACAATCATCATATGCATCAAAATATGTGCATAAACCAATAATGGATAATCGCCAAACATGTTTCATCATGCACACATCCAAAATTCTCGACTCAATCATTCATACACAACCGTTCTATCCTATCACGAATCACTTCCACACTATGTGGTTTATACAACTCGTCACTCTCATAATTATCTATTCGAGACTATGGTACATCGCTCGTACCCCACCAGGAACAACCTCCCGGTTATTCTACCCCGGTGTTTACGTTACAAGGAACGACACATAGTCATTCTACCCCAGTAACTACTCCACTAGGAACGATATCGAATCATTCTACCCCAGTGTTTACGTTACTAGGAACGACACATAGTCATTCTACCCCAGTAACTACTCCACTAGGAACGATATCGAATCATTCTACCCCAGTGAGTTTCACATTCATACCTCATTAGGAACAACATCAAGTCATTCTACCCAATGAGTCTCACACTAGGAACGACATCATTAGCCATTCTACCCCAGTGCGCACCAACATTTGTACTGCATTAGGAACAACATAAAGTCATTCTACCCCAATGCATCCAAGCACTCATATCTCATTAGGAACGACACATAGTCATTCTACCCCAATGAGTTTCTCACTAGGAACGATATCACATCATTCTACCCCAGTGAGTTCCACACTAGGAATGACATCATTAGCCATTCTACCTAGTGCACCAACACTTGTACTGCATTAGGAACAACATCAAGTCATTCTACCCAATGCATCCAAGCACTCATATCTCATTAGGAACGACACATAGTCATTCTACCCCAATGAGCTTCTCACTAGGAACGATATCACATCATTCTACCCCAGTGAGTTCCACACTAGGAATGACATCATTAGCCATTCTACCCTAGTGCACCAACACTTGTACTGCATTAGGAACAACATCAAGTCATTCTACCCCAATGCATCCAAGCACTCATATCTCATTAGGAACGACACATAGTCATTCTACCCAATGAGCTTCTCACTAGGAACGATATCACATCATTCTACCCCAGTGAGTTCCACACTAGGAATGACATCATTAGCCATTCTACCCTAATGCGTACCTCACCGACCTCACATCTATCACATAATGCACACATATTCGCAATATGTTCCCATGCATTCACAATATCGCGCCAATGGCGACGAATTCAATCATATTCCTCATGCATTTAATCAATTCAAATAATGCAACATAATTGCCAAACGGCCACAATTCATAATTCATCTCACCATCTAGGATTCACGCCATACGGCTACCCACAGCACATCACAAACAGCATGACTATTCAATTCCAACAAGGATTGAAAACAACCGAACCACACAATCAACATTGGATAGAACCACAAGAAAAACAAAATGTTGTCACGTTCGCTACTGGCTCGCCTAGCGAGTACCTAGCAAACATTCGCTACCTATTCGCCTAGCGAACAAGCTAGCGAAGACAAACAGAAGCCACTGGAAGGCTTCGCTACCAGTTCGCCACAGTGAGGCCCTAGCGAGCAACTCACTACCTCGCTCACTACCAGCAAGGAGATCCAAATCCATTCTGTCCCAAGTCTGGGACCGTTCGCCACAGGCTCGCTAGGCGAGGACCTAGCGAAGATTCGCGACTTGCTCGCCTAGCGAACAAGCTAGCGAGTGTCTGCGAACACCAAACTCCAAACTGTCCAGTATTCATCTGGAGCTCCCGATTCACCCGATTCCAACCAAACTCGTTCCAGTAGACTTAGCCTAATATATCTCGACTAATCTACATCATCCCTTCCAGATTCTAACCGATAAACTCAGTTTCTACCAATTAAACTTATTTCGACCTAAAATGGAAAAATGGAGAAAACATCCAAACAACTCATACAATCCATACGCAATCATATACATTAACAAGATGATGATATTTCACACCCTTACCTTGATGAAATCGATAGCCAAGAGTTGTTCTTGATGAATCCAAGCTTTTCCTCTTTTCTTCTCTTTTTCCCCTCTTCCACTTTCTTTCTCTTCTTTCCTCTTATGTTTTTTCTCTTTTTCTCTTCTTTCCACTTCCTCTTATATATATCTTTCTCTTTATTTCTTTCCAATATATTTCCTCTCTCAAAACATCTATCAATCCATTTAAACAATCATCTAATTATTCAAATAATTAGAATAATCCAAATAAATCAATTAATTAACACAAATAATTAATTATTGAAAATTAGGCTATTACAACACCAACATATAATAATTAAAATAGTAATAAAATGAGTAAATAATAAAAATGGTGTTACATTTTGGGTTATCTAAGTGCAAGATCCCTTTTGATCAGAGTGTTACACAAAATTTTAAGATATTACACAAAGCTTTAAGGAATAAACCAAGAAGTTATTCCACTTATGGCATAAAGTGAACACTTCCACTTTGGTAAAGCATGGCTTTTCCTTTAAATATGCCTTGAGCCATTGTCCAAAGTACACTCAATCTGCATAAGCATTCTCTCTACCTATTAACTCATTTCGTTGATCCCTTGAACCAAGAGATATCTTCATCACCAGCAAGTTGAGTTTCAAGTGGACAGGTTTTCAAAAACATGGATTTTGACCAGACTAAAAACCCTCCACTTCTCCTATAAATATGACATCAATCCTCAGTGAAAACAATCACAAAATACCATAACAAAACCTCTTGCATACTGAGAACCACCAGTTCTTACAAAAACCATCCAAATTTGCAAGAACACTTCAAACACACTGTTTTCTCGTGCATTTGGTAAACCAACACCACAAACCTTCTCTAGATACTCCATAGAATGCATTCAAACCATTGAATTATCTCTATAACATCTCAAACAACCTACACTATCTTCAACCTCTATTGTTGCAAGAAGGATCGTATTTTGTATTAAAAGCCAGTTCCAGCTTGTTCAATCATTCAAGCTCACTCCAAAAGGCTCAACAAAGTTGTGTAGGTTATTATCTTACAACTGCAATGGCTGAGAAAAAGCCTTGGAATTTCTCCAAGAGGTAAGCTTCGTGTTCCTTGACTCTCATGATTCATGCACCATTAACGGTTCATTTATGAAGCAAACATGTAGATATTATCATCTGCTAGTTATTTCAATCACTGTTTGTATTATATGAGTTGCACATGTAAGGTTTTGACATGTGATATTCCTAATGTGTTGCACTGTGTTTGGATATTTTTTGAGTTACTCTTTCATTTTTAGGATAATATATCGTTATATTCTTGACCCTTGTGAAAAATGCTCCAACTTTGATCTTTATATCATTTGAAATGGTTGAGAGATGAAGGAGATATGAATTGAAGAAGTTTTGGCCTGGTGTTGGTTCTAGGGCACGAGCAAGAGAGAGAGAGAGAAAAGCTAAGGAAGATGAAGCTGAGGCGGAGATGACTGGGCATGACATGTCGCTGAGGTGGCCGTGTTAAGGTGTCTCTAATTTAAAACAATTTTGAAGCATATACATATTAGATGAGGGCGTAGCACCGCTGGTCAAGGAGGAGAGTTTGTGAGCGAAGGTTCTGGGGCTCGATCCCCCCCAAAACTTTTGATCTTTTTTTCTTCTGATTACTCATTGTCTCTCATTTTATTACATGACTACATTTGGTATTCACAATGCACGCATAGGCCAGATGGTTAGAGTTTTGGGTAGTAACCCTAATGGCGTGGGCTCAAACCCCATTGAGTGCACTTCTTTATTTTAATACCTAGTGTTTATGCTTTTCTTCACAAATTGAATTGATCATAACTTCTTTTATTTTTATCATTTGTATCCCATTCGTTTTGATAAATGCTCATGAACATGTTTAATTTTTATCCATGACAAGAAAAATATAAAAAGATTTATTTTTCTTTCCCCTGTGCATGTTCAAAAGACGACCGAAGACCATCAATGAGGTGTTCATCAGTGGAGGCATCCAAATCAGCGCTGTTGAGGAGGATTTTAAGGACGAGTATGTTGATAAATTGGTATATCATGATGAGGCCGCCCTAAGCAATTGTGATGCTGTTGAGATTCCTGTCATCTTTCTTGTGACAAAGTAATTTGCTTGTTTTGTTTTGTAGTTTCCTTCTAAAAGTTTTCCATAACCCTGCCCAAGGTTATCGGATTATTTTGTATGGGCCACATGCTTTCAAACTATTATAATTAATGGAGATGTTTTGTCAAAATCCTCATTTGTTTGTTTACTGTTTTTTGCTTTTACTTTTAAAGAAAATGACATTTCTCTTGAAAACTAGTAAAAATATATTCCTTTTGTTTTGTGCATTTATCTTTGTGTGATTTAATAAATCAAGCCATTCAAAACATGCAGAGAAACTCCTAAACCCGTTGAATCCAATGACTATGTTTTTCTTCCTGACTTTGATTCACCCATATATCAAGCCGAAGACAAAAATGATGAAGATTTTGAGATTTTGGATGAGTTGGAAAAAATGTCTGAGTACGAGTACAAAGACCTCCAACCTCACCAAGAGCAGGTTGATGTCATTAATATTGCCACCGATGAAAATAGAAGAGAAGTCAAGATTGGGACAACGCTTGAGGCAGAGATTAAGTAGAGACTAGTGAAGCTTCTAGAAGAGTATGTTGATGTATTCGCTTGGTCATACCAAGATATGCCTGGTTTGGATACCTCCATAGTTGTTCACAAGTTACCTCTCCGACCTGAGAGTTCGCCTGTTAAACAGAAGCTCGGATAGACCCGACCCGACATGGCTCTCAAGATCAGAGATGAGGTCCAAAAGCAAATAGATGTAGGTTTCTTGGCAATATCAAAATATCGAGAATGAGTGGACAACATTGTGCCCGTGCCAAAGAAGGATGGAAAAGTTAGAATGTACATAGACTATAGGGATCTGAACAAAGCCAGTCCAAAGGACGACCTTCCTCTGCCACATATCGATACCTTGGTGGATAACACTGCTAGATTCACCGTTTTCTCTTTCATGGATGGTTTCTCAGGATACAATCAAATAAGGATGGATCCCGAGGACATGGAGAAAACCACGTTCATCACACCCTGGGGCACTTATTGTTATAAAGTCATGCCTTTTGGTATAAGGAACGCAGGAGCCACTTACCAGATAGCTATGGTCACATTATGCCATGACATGATGCACAAAGAAATTGAGGTGTATGTCGATGATATGATAGCCAAATCTCAAAGTGAAGAGGATCATCTAGATCACTTGTTGAAGCTATTCGTAAGGCTCAGGAAACACCAGTTGAGGCTAAATCCTACAAAATGTACTTTTGGAGTAAGATCTAGAAAATTACTCGGCCTCATCATCAGTCAGCGTGGAATTGAGGTGGACCTTGACAAAGTGCGAGTTATCCAAGAGATTCCTGCTCCAAAGATAGAAAACCAAGTCAGAGGTTTCGTTGGGAGACTAAATTGCATCTCCCAATTCATCTTCAACATGACTCCAACCTGTGAGCCGATCTTCAAGTTGTTACGAAAATATCAAACAGTTGTTTAGAATGAAGACTGTCATCAAGCCTTCAACAAAATCAAAGGTTATCTCCAAGAGCCTCCGATCTTGATTCCTCCTGTATCGAGAAAACCTCTCTTCATGTACATGGCAGAGCTCGAGGGATCTATGGGCTATATATTGGGTCAACACGACGAGTTCGGACGAAAGGAACACACCATCTCCTATACACTCTAATGTTTTGCCACAAAATGCAGCCAATCAAAAGCATCTACACTTTTGTTTATGAAGGATTTCAGTGGAAATTAATTTGCTTCCCAGAAAGTCTAAAAGAGGTTGAGATCTTGATATTTCCACCTCAACAATATTTGCCCCACTAAAAGAATAATTTCTATGATTCCCCTCACCTAATGGAAGTTTTGAAGACCTACCCTCAGAGTGAATACTTTGACTCTCCGATGAGGTTCATATTGTTAACTGGCTTGCATAAGCCATATCTTGTCCCTAGTGAAGTGAATGGGTTTGACCTCTGTGTGTTGTCAAGGACACCTTGGTTCCCTGGATTCAGTGTGACACTTGTTTTCCCCAACGAAGTAGATTGTGATCTACCTTCCCCTCTGAATATGTTGTTTCTGTGTCTCTCGTTAGATTCGGTCCTTGCGCGTCTTTCAGCATTTGAATCATATCATAGCATTTTGTATTTAGCATATCTTTGTGGGTCGCGTTTGCTTGACTGTTTTTTTCGCTTCTAAGTCCAGTTGAAACTGGAAATCTTTCGTGTCTGTTATGGCTATCGTCTACCTTTGTCTCCCGCAGAGTCACTTGGCTCCCCTTTCGAGATCTTTGGTTATCACCTAACCTTTCTAGATCAGTCATTACAACTATCTTTTAACCTTTGGTTGTTAGCATTTTCTCTAGTAGTCTAGTTGTTACTAGCCCCCTATTGTTTTAGCTTGTCTGGTTGTCTCCAGATTTCCATATGAAGTCTAGTTGTAACTAGAAATTTCTAGCAGCAAATTCAATTATCATTAATGTTTTTTGTTAGGTAGTTACAAGTATTACCTTGTGAGTCTAGTTGTTACTAGTCCCTCAAATAATTGTTGTTATTTGGTGGTCACCAACCTTTTCCCCATGAAGTTTAGCCGTCGTTAACTCCCTCAAAGTCCAGTAATATTTTGACTGGCATTGTTTAAAATCAAATTGTTATTGGTATTGCTAATCTGTTTGTTTCCATTCCATTTGAGGTCTAGTTGTCATTAGCAATCTTTGTTTAAAATCCAATTGTTATTGGTATCGCCAATTCCGTTGTCACCATATCCGCCTTTGAAGTCCAGTAATGTTTTGACTGACTTTGTTTAAAATCCAATCGTTATTGGTATTGTTGATTTGGTTATTACCATATCCGTTCTAAAAGTCCAGTAATGTTTTGACTGTCATTGTTTAAATCCAATCGTTATTGGTATTGCTGATTTGGTCATTCCATTTGAAAGCCCAGTAGTTATTGACATTGTTTAAATCCCAATTGTTATTGGCATCTCCATTTTGGTAGTCACTAATCCCCTGAAAGCCCAGTAGTTACTGACATTGTTTTAAAGTCCAATTGTTATTGGCATCTCTGATTTGGTTGTCACCATATCTACTTTGAATTCCAATACTGTTTTGACTGACGTCACTTAAAGTCCAATTGTCATTGGCATCTCTATTTTTGTCGTCACCAAACCCCAGAAAGTCCATTAGTTACAACATTTCTTAAAATCCAATTGTTATTAGTATTGTCAATCTGGTCGTTACCAGTCTATTTGAAGTCTAGTCGTCACTAGCAATCTATGCATAAACCCAATGGTTATTGGTATTATCAATCTGGTTGTCACCAATCCGTTAAGTCTAGTCGTCATTAGCATCATTTAAAGTCCAATGGTTATTGACAATGTTCACCTAATCTTGATCTTAGGATGGTTGGTTGTTACCAGCATCCCCAGTGAATCTTAGGATATTTGGTTGCCACCAGCATCTCCGGTCGTTTCTTGAAGTTCCCATTTGAACTCTTCGTTGTAAGTAAATTCTTTGTTTTAGTTTAGTCCCCGATGAAGATTTTTGTTTACCCCAGTGGAGATTTTGTTCTCTTATGGGTTTCCTAGGTGGAGTTTTGCCTTCTTCTGTTTTCCCTTAGTGGAGTTATTTCCTGCCTCTGTTGGGAGATTCTTTCCTCTAGAGTGTCACACTGGTCATGTTTGGACTTCGTGCCTGATCACTTTAGATTTCCCCTTTTTGTTTCAACTCCCCCAGTGTTGCTGACTTTCCCTAGTGAATAGTTATTCATTGTGTTGGCTTTCTTCTATTTGCTTGTATGTCTGTCTGCATCTTGCATTTGTGCATTTCTCATCATAAAGCATCATTGTAGAGTTCATGACATGACATCATTTGTATGTTTTTTGTCGTCCTTAGCATATCATTGCATCTAAGGGACAAAATTTTCGGTTTACTATATTTAAATACCTTTCACCATGATCCTATGGAGATTGTCATCTCTCATACCATCTGGTAAAGCTATTTAAATAGGGGAAACTGTCATACCCCAAATTTTGACCCCTAGATTCTATTATCATTCTAGGAGCATCAAACATTGTTTCCTAACCTTAACCTTGTTTCAAGTTTGTTGTTGTTAAATTCACTTGAATTAGGGTTTTGCACCTGTGGAATCAAGAGGATTATTGCTTGATCTGTAAATGTTTTAGATTGATCATCATAAAATCAAGTTCCCATTCATTCAAGGATATTATATTTAACAAGAATCAAGTGTTAATTGATCTCACTACAAGTCAAGTGAAGCCCAATTTCATCTGGCCCCAAATTAGTGTTTTGTTAGGAAAAGTCAATTGTGCCTTTGACTTTTGATCCAAGCATGACCCTAAGCCTTGGGACATGCTTCAATATTGTCATATACAACATTTAAGCCTACCTATTATGTTTGAGAAGTCTCAAGATTCAAATTCATTAAAGATCACACAATTGAATTTATCTGATTCAAAATTCATCTAACAAAGTCAACTCTTTGACTTTTAGGGTTTTTGGTTCAAATTGGAGAATCCAAGCCAAATTTCATCAAGGTATGTTCAATCCATGAGTTTGATCATGAGAAATCAATATTTAAGAGGTTTCTTTCAAAAGAAGAAAACTTGGATAAACTTGAAATCTTTTCTAAGTGTGGAAAAACCTAGGTTTGATGCCAACTTTGAAAGGCCGTAACTTCCAAACCACACATCCATTTTGTGAGTTCCAAAGACCAATTTGAAGATATCCTCATGCATTACAAAATTATTGACCTATGATAAAAGGATGCTTAGAGTTTTTGTTATGAAGCTTCAAAGTTTAGGAAAATTTCAAAACACTTAGAAAATTTTCAAGACAGCTTTGTTACTCCACTTTTCAGTCAACTTCAATGCTAATTTTCACCATGATCCCTTTGGATTCAAGAAATTATCAAAACATGAAATTTTAAGGGAATGTTTAGGGCTTTCCAAAAAGTACAAGAACTCCCTCGTAGCATGTGTGAGCTAGGAGTTTCAAATAAAAGAAGTAGAGGTCCAAAAACATGAAATTCAAGGTTTCAACTTGGCATGACATAATGCAAAACCAATCTTTTGTTGCAAATCATGGTGTTTTAGGTTATCTAATTGGAAGATCCCTTTTTATCAAAGTTTTACACGAAATTTTAAGAGATTACACAAAGCTTTAAGGCATAAACCAAGAAGTTATTCCACTTATGGCATAAAGTGAACACTTCCACTTTGGTAAAGCATGGCTTTTCGTTGAAATCTTCCTTGAGCCATTCTCCTACCTTCCTTCTTCACTCGAAAGTACACTCAATATGTAGAAGAATTCTGTCTACCCAGCAACTCTTTTCCTTAATCCCTTGAACCAAGAGAAATCATCATCACAGGTAAGTTGAGTTTCAAGTGGACAAGTTTGCAAAAACTTGGATTCTGACTAGACTACAAACCCTCAACTTCTGCTATAAATAGGACATCAATCCTTAGTGAAAACAATCAAAAAATACCCTAACAAAACCTCTCAAAACCTCTTGTATACTTAGAACCACCAGTTCTTGCAAAAACCATCCAAATTTGCAAGAACATTTCAAACACACAGTTTGCTTGTGCATTTGGTAAACCAACACCACAAACCTTCTCTAGATACTCTATAGAGTGCATTCAAATCATTGAAGAATCTCTGTAACATCTCAAACAACCTGCACCATCTTCAACGTCCATTGTTACAAGAAGGATCATATTCTGTTTTAGAAGCCAGTTCCAGCTTGTTCAATCATTCAAGCTCACTCCAAAAGGCTCAACAAAGCTGTGGAGGTTATTATCTTACAACTACCTTTGCTGAGAAGAAGCCTTGAAATTTCTGAAAGAGGTAAGCTTCGTGTTCCTTGACTCTCATGATTCATGCACCATTAATGGTTCATTTGTGAAGCAAACATGTAGATATTATCACGTGCTAGTTGTTTCAACCACTGTTTGTATTGTATGAGTTGCACATGTAATGCTTTGACATGTGATATTCTTAATGTGTTGCACTGTTGTTGGATAATTTGTGAGTTACTCAGTCATTTTTAGGACAAGATATTGTTATATTCTTCATCCTTGTTAAAAATGCTCCAACTTTGATCTTTATATCATTTGAAATGGTTGAGAGATGAAGGAGATATGAATTGAAGAGGTTCTGGCCATGGTGATGGTTCTAGGGCACGAGCGAGAGAGAGAAAAGCTGAGGAAGATGAAGTTTAGGTGGACATGACTGGGCATGACATGGCGCTGAGGTGGCCATCTTAAGGTGTCTCTAATTTAATTCGATTTTGAAGCATATACATATTGGATGAGGGCGTACCACCGCTGGTAAAGAAGGAGAGTTTGTTAGTGAAGGTCTGGGGTTCGATCCCCCTAGATCTTTTAATCTTTTTTTCTTCTGATTAATCATTGTTTCTCATTTTATTACATGACTACATTTGGTATTCACAATGCGCGCACATTCCAGATGATTAGAGTTTTGGGTAGTAACCCTAGTGGCGTGGGTTCAAACCCCATTGAGCGCACTTGCTTATTTTAATACCTAGTTTTTATGCTTTTCTTCACAAATTGAATTGATCATAACTTCTTTAATTTTTATCATTTATATCCCATTCTTTTTGCTAAATTCTCATGAGCACGTCTATGTTTTATCCATGATAAGAAAAATACAAAAAGATTTATTTTTCTTGCCCTTGTGCATGTTCAAAGTTTGTGAGTTTTTTAAGGTTTCTTAGGATTTCTCTTGATCTTTTTTATTGATTCCCTTGATCCTCTTTGCTTGTATGCACCCAATATAACTTTTATGAACTTCACTTGATGCATGAGCTTATATAGCCTTGTTTTTACATAATGGTTATCAGTTTTTCAAGTTCATTTTCACATATGAATGTATGTTTGAACATCATAAAACCTTCGTTGTTACCTTACCTTGAGTGTTCTCATACACTTATTATTTTACTTTGAAACATGTTCAAGTATGCATGAATCTCCTTCGATATGCTTCCCATTGTTGCTTACCAAACAATGATTTAATTCCTTTTGCATGTTTGGTTGTCACCTTCTTGTTTAAATATGATTCACCATAATCCACATGTTGTTGTCACACATGTCACATCTTTGTTCAAGTTGTTTTGGTTGTTAACTCTACTTGATTTGTATCCATGATAAATAATATTTTTACTTATACATGATCCTCTATGTGTTCCATGCTTAAATATTATTATGATTTATGCATGTCAATCTTGATCCTTTGAACTTTGTTATAAGTGATGTTTTGACTTATACATGACACCTACCTTGACTTGTATCCATGCTTAAATATTGTTAAGATTTATGCATGTTGATCTTGAGTTATGAACTTTTCCATGCTTTAAGTATTGTTATGAATTACTAATGATTCCACTTGACTTGTATCCATGCTTAAATATTGTTATGATTTATGCATGTTAATGTTGATCTTTTGAATTTTGTGATAATTAATGTTTTGACTTATGCATGATTCACTTGTCACTTATGATGTTTGGTCTTGTAAGAATGTTATCTCATACCCTTTTAGATGTTGTAACATTTATGTTTACCTTTAGTTGTGACCATTTGGTTTGATTCTAAAACTTTATGGATGATTACTTGGTTGTAACCTTGTTATTATCTTTGCTTGATGTTGTCACATGCTTGCATTTACTTTCTTGGTTGTTACCATGACATTATATTTAAAGAACCTGATCCTTTTGAATTTGTCAAGTCAAGACCTTTAGTACACCTTGTTAAGAATCCTATAACTTAGAACTTAGGACTAGACTTTGTTAACTCTATGTGTGAACCATTGTTATGGGTACTCAAATTTCCCCTTTTGAGTTTTGTTAAAATCAAACCACCAATTAGTCTTTTAACTTAGGCTTAGAGAGTTTGTTAACTCTACATAAGTATCATTGTTATGGATGCTTATTCCCCTTGAACCTTGACCATAGTCAAGAGTTATTTCTCTCTAGTTAGGAGAACTACGGTTTCTCTGATTCCATCCTTCTTATGATATGTAGGCACGAGATGAGACATCTTGGCGAGCATACTTAGTGTACAAACCCATAGGTCCTTACCTTAGCACATAACGATTAGCAAACAGACATTAACACAAACACAACAACCAAACAAGAGGCTCCTGTAGAATACTACTAATACTTAGGGTGCTAATACCTTCCCTTAGCATAACCAACCCCCGAACCCCCCGATCTCTTAGCTTCATTGTTACGTAGCGCACTTCAGTTTTCTTCGATCTTTACCCTTTCCTTTGGATAAATCAAAGTTCGGCGATGAATATTTAAAGATTTGCGATTTAAGTTAATTAATAGCTTGAGATCTTATTCTCACTGCAACAACGAGCCCGTGGTTGAAGATATCATAATCAATCTCAGAGCCAGCATTAGCCTCGCAACAACTTGGGAAGAAGGAATGCTCCTCTTCATCCAGTTCGTTTGGCATACAGTCAACTTCTACCATATCTGGTCAGAAACACACTGGTAGAGCCCAAGTCTCTGAAGCCTATGCCAGAGCCTTACCCGCCTGGTTATAATCCCTATGTGTAATATGGATATCATGGAGGATCCATGGGGCGCTCGGCTGAAGATTGCAAAGGTTTCCAAGCCAAAGTGTAAGTTGATTGACAAAGAGTACATATCCTTTCCAGAAGGAAACTGGTGGTGCACGTCAACCTCTCCAAAAATTGAGTTCAAATACTTCAAGGGACATCTTCTCAAGCCAGTGGTTCAGATAGGAAGACATCCTCAGAGCTGGAAATGATTGGATCACTTTTATCTTTTGCATTGTAGTTTCTTTCATGGTAAATGATACTTGTTTGTTAAACATTATTGTCTTGAATTGTAATATTAATGAAGTGTTCATGCATTTTTTGAATTAATTATGTCGCATTCGCTCATTTTTATTCATTTATATCAAAACAAAAAAAATCCCTGTTTCTCCCATTCACTTCACTTTGTTGTGGTGATAATCGGATATCAAGCTATTGATTAACTTGAATCATGAATCTTTAAGTATTCACCACCGAACTTTGATTTATCGAAAGAAAAGGGTAAAGATTGAACAAAACCCTAAGTGCACTACATTACAACGAAGCTAAGAGATCGGAGGTTTGGGGGTTGGTTATACTAAGGGAAGGTATTAGCACTCTAAGTATCTGTAGTACGCTACATGAACCTCTTATTTGGTAGTTGTGTTTGTGTTAATGTCTGGTATCTAATGGTTGTACTAAGGTAAAGACCTATGGGTTTGATCACTAAGTATGCTCGCCAAGACGTTGCATCTCGTGCCTACGTATCATAACAAGGATGGAATCAGAGCAACCATAATTCAGCTAACTAGGGTGAAGGAACTCTTGATAACGATCAAGGTTCCGAAGGGGAATAATCATCCATAACAATGATACTTATATAGAGTTAACAAACTCTCCAAGTCTAAGTTGAAAGACTAACTGGAGATTGAACACTTGACAATAGTCAAGGTTCCAAGAGGAATAAGCATCAATAACAATGACACTTATATAAAGTTAACAAACTCTCTAAGTCTAAGTTGAAAAGACTAACTAGGGATTGACTTTAATCAAAAGCCAAAGAGGGAATTTTAAAACCCATAACAATGGTACACACATAGAGTTAACAAACTTTAATCCTAAGATCTAAGTTGTAGAATCCCTAACAAGGTATGCTAAAGGTCTTGGCTTAACAAAGTCAAAGGGGTAAGGTGTCGCTACTGCGAAAATCGGCGCCGGCTGAACAGAAGAGTCGCCACCGTGCGTTATTTATCCCAAAGAGGGGAAAGGAAACGCTCGAAGTAAACCTACCGCAAAGACGGGAAAGGAATGGTCATCGCAACCAAATCCTGGATTCGGGAGTCGGTTACGCAAGGGGAAGGTATTAGTACCCCTCACGTCCGTCGTACTCAATGGGATCCACGCTTGTTTTCTAGTACGGATTGTTATTCTATCTATTCTACAGGTCTGGGGTTAAAAGAAAATAAAATGACTCGGCAAAGTGTCGCACTTTATGCCTACGTATTCCTGTATGGAACGAGAAATCAGAGTCAACGTAGTTCGCCTACCTACGGGAAAGGAGGGGAAGGTTGCTCGCTAGGATATCGCATCCTATGCCTACGTACTTTCATACAGCATGAAAGATCAGAGCAAACGTAGTTCGGGCCACGTACGACACAAGTCTGTCTTGATTGTTTTTATCTCCTTCTGAAAAAGGGTTTTTCTGATTACTGGTCCAAGCGGACAAAAATGACGTTTTGATGAGTTCACATTCTTTTACAGAAGAAGTGTCTTTTATTGTGTTTGAAATATTTATTGTGTTTTTCTGTTTGTTTTGAGAAAGAAGAGACAGAACTCTAACCTACGGTTGAAAAGGGAATCAAACTAACCTAATGTTATCATGCATGGGTTAAGACCTAATGTCTATCATGTTCCTCTCTTGCGCAGAGAGAAACAGAGATCCTAAGGGATAAACGGAAACAGAAACAATAGCATATAATAAAACAATAAAATGCATGGATGCAGCAATACAAGCGAGGCAAGGGAGTCCCACTCAACCTCGAACCTAGAAAACAACAGGCAAAAGCGAACAAAATTCGCTTTCAACCTAACAGATTAAATGGCAAACAATACAGTCAGGGAAATTCAAACAATACATCAAAAAAAATTATAAACAGCAAAAATAAACAGCCAACAGCAGTCTTCATCAACATCTGTCTTCAAGTCATCTTCAACCATCCACAAGCTTCAAGCAAGCATCAGTCTTCATCTTCACAGCCTTTAAGCAAGGTCTCTATCTTCAATCTTTCAGGGCTTTTCTTCAAGTCTCACTCTCCAAGATGAGTAGCAGTCAACAAGATGAATTGGATGTTAAGCAGTCAGTTGCCTACCAAGGGTGGCCTACTGACTGTTAACATGATACTGACAGTTTTCTCTTACAAGTTCTATCTTTTAAATACATTCACTAATCCTTCCAAAGGAAGGAGGTGGGTATTTTAAAAGAGACTTTGAATCATAGAGAAAGAATGGAGGCAAACAAGACCTTCCATGTTTGTGAATCAAGTTCCTATTCTAGAGCTCTACCTAGCTCCTAGTGCCTATAATCTTCATTAGCTACAAGCAGGCTGCAATCTTCATCAACTCTTGAGATTGATCTTCATTCCTTTTGTCTTCAATGGCTTCATCAACAAAGTCTTCAGCTCAAACCCAAACCCCAAGCAGGCCCAATACCCCACACAATCAAACAAATAACCCTAGAGAGGGCACATCACACAATATACTAACCCTAGCCATGCCTAAATCAAATTGTTGAAAAGCTTTGAATCAGGCCTTGTAGATCTTCAAGGATAGTCTTTAGGTGATGAAAAATACTCTGCTTGCACAAGATTTGATGGAGATGGCTTGTATCTTCAGATCCAATCCCTTTTGCTCTCTTGCAACTTCACTTGGAAAGCTCCAATTCTTCAACAATGGAACCTTACTCTAGCATGAACATGTTCAGGGAGGTTTGTAGTGATGATTTGTGTGAAAAAATGGAAGGGTAATGAAGAGAAAAATGAAGTTTCAATACAATTTGCAAAATGGAGAATTTTGGTTCAATCTCTTTTTTCTACCACCATTAACATCAACAATCACCAACCCTTCACCAATGGAGATTGTAATCAATATATAGACTGATTTAGAAGGGTCTAGAATCATCTAGATCACTCTAGTAGAAACTTGAACTTTCATGAAATGATACTTTGCACTTCCATTCTCACCATGTGATATATCATGACAAAATCCCTATAACTTGAGTAATTAACTCGATTTTCTCCTTAAGTGGTATTTTGGACAAGATACAAAGCTTAAACACCTTGTTTATGGACTTTTTCCTTGTTTTGGTTTGGTATGCCATTATGCAAGTAAGACTTTTACAAAGCAACCCCAAGATTCAAGCCTCAAATCAAAATTGTGGCTGAACCATTGTTCTTAAAATGTCCTTGGGAGTCAAAATAACCTATCATATGGCATGGTTTGGATTTGGAACTTGGATTTTAGGATTTTCCATTTCACTTGAATTAACTTATACCTCATTTTTAGGCCATTTTTATCACTTTTTTCTATGAGCCTTTCCAACATATCATGACCACCCTACTAGCCTTAAAACATCATTCTAAGCAACTTTGATGTTGAAGGTTTTTCCATTTGAAGCTTGGAAGTAGGAGATATGGCCATATGCTTGAAATGACCTATAATTTCCAAATGACCAAAATGCCCTTGGCTTGCCAAAGTCATAAGCAGAGTTCCACAAATCAGATGAAGGCATACCATACCTTTATAGAAAGCTAAGATCATGAGGAACAACTTTCATGTTGGCCAGAAATCCATTTGAAAGTTCCTTGAGGGGTAAAAGTTGCTTGGAAGTCAAGTAACTTTCATAGACAAATTTCAGATGCCTCTGATGACCTGTAGCTTGCAAGAACCATAACTTGAGTTCTATAAATCTCCTTGATGCCTTCCACCACTAAAATTAAAGGTCTTGAGATACTCTACAAGTTTCATGTTGGCCAAGGATCCATTTGAGACTTGCATTTTGAATTATCTTGCTTGGAAGTTTGCCCTAAATCAGGGGATTTTACACAGAAACCCTAATTTAGAAACCTCTCTTCTTCTTGATTTCTTTTGATTTCTCCTTGGAACAACACCACATCCATATTTACATGTCAAATGAGGCATCCCACATCTTTCAAACAGGCCTTGATGCCCTTCAATCAAGCCTTTGACCTAGGGTTGACCCAGATGAAACCCTAGTTGACTGTCTTCAACTGCAGCTCTTGTAACCACACCAATGACTTGTATCACTTTCAAAATGACCCTCTAGGTCTTCCATTATGTCCACACACATTCCATGCTTTCAATTCATAGCCCACAACTTCTCTGATGATCTTCAAATGCCCTCAAGATAGGAGATAGATCCACTGCTTGGTCCACTAACTTCTCAGATTTCAATTTCTTTCTGATGACTTGGCTAAGATTGAATTTGAATCAGAACCTCTTGATATGCCCATAGGGATAATAATAGCACTTGGTCCCTTGTTGGATGGCTTGCCCATGCTATGCTATGCAGATGAATTAGACTATGTACATGACTTTTTATGCAAATGACAATGCAATTGAGACATAAACCAAGTGAAGTAAGTTGAGCAAATTTTAGGGTGCAACATAAGGCTCCCTAAAAAGTTCTAATGACTCTAACATGGTCAAATGGAAACTAAAGAGATATGAGTTATCTATGACATTGAGTCAATAGAGATAATTTCCTTTAGAATAAGGGATAAGAGGGATAACTTAAGGATGAGAGCTAACAAGCTACATCACATGGGGAGATGCATACATTCATTCAAATATGATGAAGATGTAAATATCAATAAAAACAAAACATCTGGGGGGGATCGAACCCCAGAACCTTCGCTCAATACAGCCAATATTATTATGCTTTAAAAATGTTTTAAAGCAAGAGTGCCTAAAACGGCCAACTCAGCGCCATGTCATGCCAAGTCAGACCCACATCAGCTTCATCTTCTTCTTCTTTTTCTCCCTCGCTCGTGCCCTAACATCACCTTCATGGCCAGGGTTTCTTCCAATCAGAACTTCCTCATTTCTCAACCAAAACCCATGTGTCGCTACTGCGAAAATCGGCGCCGGCTTGACAGGAGAGTCGCCACCGTGCGTTATTTATCCCTCAGAGCGGGAAAGGAAACGCTCGAAGTAAACCTCGCAAAGACGGGGAAAGGTATGGTCATCGCAACCAAAACCTGGATTCGGGAGTCGGTTACGCAAGGGGAAGGTATTAGCACCCCTCACGTCCATCGTACTCGATGGGATCCACGCTTGGTGTTTATAGGTAAAAGGGTGTGTTATCTATCTACGCTAATGGCTGGTCTGAAAAGAAAATAAAAGGACAGGACTCGACAGAACATACGGTGTTCTGGGCCTACGTATTCCCTCGTGCAATGGGAAAGTCAGAGTCAACGTAGTTCGACTACCTATGACTAAACGGGGAAGAGGTTGCTCGCCAGGACA
This sequence comes from Lathyrus sativus, assembly GCA_963859935.3. Classification (NCBI taxonomy): domain Eukaryota; kingdom Viridiplantae; phylum Streptophyta; class Magnoliopsida; order Fabales; family Fabaceae; genus Lathyrus; species Lathyrus sativus. The sequence goes on from CAWUDS030004460.1 coordinate 42,514, forward strand.
TCGCGTCCTGTGCCTACGTACTTTCATCTGGTATGAAAGATCAGAGCAAACGTAGTTCGACTAACTACGGGTAAACAGGCGCTCTCACACAACAGTGAGAAAACAAACTGGTCCTAAAGGTTCGGGAACCTACAAATACGATCTGGTCTCAAATGCACTCGGGCAACAGAAAGGGGTAACAATTAGTCGTTAGCGGGAAAGTCTCGATCGCACAGCCGCGAGAGAACAAAGGTTAGTTGTTAGTGTGCTCGCTAGGATATCGCATCCTATGCCTACATATCTTCGTCTGGTACGAAGAATCAGAGCAGCTGTAGTTCAGCTAACTACGGATCAAGCTACTCAAAAGCTCCTACAGAGAGGAAAGGGAAACCCTAAAACTATAGCTGAGAAACAGGGGAATCTACCTACTGCTATCATGCCTGGTTGACCATCCTAATGTCTATCATAACAACTCCGCAGCGGAGAAGTCAGAGCTCCTAAGGGATCATGGCAACAGGACTGAATTACAAACAAGAAACTGCAAAGTAAAGAAATACTGAGATTATGCATGAATGCAACAACTAGACAAACAAGGCGCAAAGGCCGCAAACCACAAAGGCAAGGGAGCTCAGCTCTACCGAATACCAACAAGCAAAGCCACTCAATAACAAACAAGCAGAAGGAGGACCACCTCAACTTCTCATGCACACAAAGTCTACTTCTAAGATGCACCTATTCAGAACTATCTAGATGAATACCTAAGTCTAATGCAACATAACATCATACAAGTCAAACAACACAAAGAGACTAACCCTGAGCAGGGCCTCTATCTACAAAACAAGAAGCTACTCCTGGGCAAGGCCCCTAACAAACCTGAAACAAGCTCCTAATCTATCTCTAAACAAAACTCTGCACAACACCTTAAGCAAAGATCTAAGCAAAAATTCTAATCAACCCTAAGCAAGAGGAATCAATCCCAGTCTCCAAGCTTCATAACAAGCTTACCAGAGAAAGGAAGCTAAGCAGACAAGCCCATAGTGCTTTCCTCAGGAAAGTACCAGGAGGTTACTACTCAGGAGTCATATCCTATGCGGCTCGACAACTGTGATCAGTTTACATTCCTCCTCAGGAGAAACTAAACTCACATGAAGGCTCCGGCATCACTGGATATTTGAGAAATCCTATCTGCACTAAGGGAACTAAGTGAACAGACCCATAGGACCTTCCTCAGGAAAGTACTAGGAGGCTGACACTTAGGAATTGTATCCTACGTGGCTCAACAACTGTGATCAGTTTACATTCCTCCTCAGGAGAAACTAAACTCACAAGTTGGCTCCAACATCACTGGATACTTGAGAAATCCTAGACAGACTAATGGAACTAAGTGAATAGACCCATAGGACCTTCCTCAGGAAAGTACTAGGAGGCTTCCACTTAGGAATCGTATCCCATGTGGCTCAACAACATGTGATCAGTTTACATTCCTCCTCAGGAGGAATTAAACTCACAAGTCGGCTCCGACATCATTGGATACTTACGAAAGAGGTGAGAAGAAAGAATGAAAGTCATTCATAGTGCCTTCCTCAGGAAAGTACCAAAAACTCCCTTCAAACTTCAGGATCTCGAACCTCACAAACAGACAACAAGCCAAGCTCTGGGTCCCAATCCACTGCATCCCTGCAAGCTCCAACAGGACCTCAATCAGCTTCCACCTTGAGAAAAACCCACATGCCAACAAACCACAAGAGACCATCTCTGAAGTTCAACCACAGTTGGACTTCGAAGTCATCAAGACTTCAAGCTCAGACAAGACTTCAAGCTCAGACAAATCACCTCAGAACATCCTACAAAAATCTGACTAAAATCTATGGGAAACCTATATGGCTCTAGGACAACATACTGAGAAATCAGAACAAAATTCAACACCAGATGAAAGAACTAAAATCAGCAACACAGACATATCCACAAACCAATTTATTCAACATCAATAACAATGAACAAATGCAATTAAAATGAAAATGCATGATTAAACTAATGTTTCTGCACTATAAAATCCTACACTGAATTACGAGTCTACAGAAAAAAGAACGGAATTATTTGACTAAATCTACTATTTTTTATTAATTTTCTAATGACATGTATGCACTAAAGAATATTAAAAGAAATCAATTAAAATGGAAAATATACCAAAAATAGTAAACACAAATAAAATGGCATTTTTATTTTTATTTAATTTTCTAAACATTTTCATGAAATGGCCGAAAAAAGAAGAGTTAAAAAACAATTATTTTCATTTTATTATGAATTATTTACAAACATGAAAATATAAAAGGAAAACAAAATAAAAGAAATGAAAGAAAATGGGAGAGGGGGTTTAAACAGCAAGGATTTCAGGCTCATTCTGGCTTTGGGCCAGAGATGGGGGGTGCGCTTAGAAATAAGGGCGTAAGGCCCAAATGAGTCAAAAACATTTACTGAAAATAAAATAAAAACGCAGGAAGGGTGCTGTTAGTAGCTTTTCAGTTCATACCATTATGGGCTTAGATGAGGGGGGTGTGGATAGTGACTGGGCATAAGGCCCAAATCAAATCCTTCTCAGCTCTCACGCAGGGAGGGGTGTACGAGCAAATGGGGGTAGTGATCAGCAAAATTCATTTGGGCCTAAGCCCAATACCCTAACCCTAAACCAATTACTCAGTTGGACAAAACTAATCCCTCTCCCAAACCCTAACACTGTTCATCAAACTGAGCCAGCCGCTTCGTTCGTCTCCCCCACCCTTTCTCTGAATCTCTCAAACAACTAATCAAAGTTCTCATCCCTCAAACGAATCAATCAAGCAGCCACAACAATCTCACCACTCTCTCATATCCAACACAAATCAAACTCGAACCCTAATCAATCAATTTACCCTAATCGAGGTTACATTCATCAATTGCAATGAAGATATAACAGAGAGAAGACAAACCTGGGTTTACGCGAGGGGAACGAGGGATCTTTGAAGATCTCTGGATGTTTGCTGAAAGTTTGATGGCGCGAAGAACACCTCGTAGTGATGAACAACGATGAGACCTTGATGAAGATTTCACAAGTCTTGGAACTGATGGATCTTGTACAGATCTAGGGACGTATTAGGTGCGCGTTGTTGAAGGTTGTTGACGGATTCAAGAGATTCTGGATGATGATGATGAACGTAGACGTTATGATGAAGCTTGGAGGGGATTCTGGAAAAGTTGTTCGAAGGTTTGAATAATTTCTGGAATTTCTTTATGAAGATGATGAACGTTCGAGCGTTCTGGAAAAATCTTTGGATGAGGATGATGGCGTTCTGGAAACCTTGAAGAACGATGAAGATCGTTGATTTCTGGAAATTCTTTATGAAGAATGACGAAGATGGAAGATGATCTGGAGAGTGTTTCTTGCAGTTTCCGGCGAGGGGATGATGAAGGTGACGGAAGAGATCGGAGGGAGAAGATGAAGCTCAGAGCGTTTCTGGGGATTCTGGGTGAAGAACGATCTCCGGCGAGCCGTTGCGGTGGCCGGAAGACGTTGGGGGTCACCGGCGGTGGGAGGTTATGGCGGATGCATGGCCGCCGGTGGGTTTTCTGGCGAAGCTCCGGTGAATGCTGGCAAGGTGACAAGTGGCGCGGAGTTGGTGTGAGTGGTGAGGTGCATGTGCGCCGCGTGTCCTCGGAGAGAGAGTGAGTGGGAACGCGTGTGGGGTCTGAGTGGGTGTAACGTGGGCTAGCCCCCGAAGCTACACGTGGCGAGCTCTATTTATGCCACTGAAACGCCTGGAACTTTCTAGAAGCTCCTGAGAATTGCTGGACTTGCTGGATCAATTTTTGGACGAATCTGGACCCATACTGAGCAAAAACTGCATTGGGCTGTATGACTTGCACTAAAGCCCAAACGAAAATAACCAAAAAAAACTGTAAAAAAACTGAATTCAACTAAACCTGGTTAATAACAATATTAAACCTAATTATCTACTTAAGACTAATCCTAAAACAGAATTAACACCTAATTAAACTAATTTCCTAATCAACTCTAAAAAATGATTAAAGCTCTAATTAATTCTATATTATCCTAACTAAATCTAAAAAAAATCAATTAACCTAATTAAACTCTAAAAAGTGATTAAAAGTCTAATTAATTCTATATTATCCTAATTTCTTATTAAAGTTCTACCATTATTTAATATCTATTAAAATCTATTATTAATAAAAGAAAAGCTATATTATTTTCTATATTATCTAAAACAATTAAAACTATATTCTAAAAAATCTATTTTAAAATTCATATAAAATTCTAAACTATTATTAAAAGAAAAAAACTATATTATTCTAAAAAAAAAATAAAACTATTTAAAATCTTATTTATATTCTAAAAATCTATTAAAAAAATCTATAAAATTCTAAAAAGAGATTTAAGCTATTAAAAAATACAAAAACTCTATTTAAATTCCAGAAAAATCTATAAAGCCTATTAAAAATCCGCAAAAGTCTATTAAAATCCTAAAAATGCAGATGAATGCAAATGACCCCCATAAAAGAGCGCACGAGACCAGATCGAATTGAACAGAGATCGCCGGGCATCAGAATATCCTCAAAATCACTGTGCAAGCTAAAAATCACCGAGGAGCGCACAATTTCCCGAAAATAAAACCCTGGTGATCTGGACTGGATCTGCCATATCTGATAGACGAAAATCGAGCTGTAACCCTGATATCCTCTGTTTGCACAAAAATCATATGTCTGAGCTGCGAATATGAATTTAAACCACGAGTCAGATGGGAGAATCGGTTGGTCAAATTTTAGGGTGCAACAGCTGCCCCTATTCAAGCGACTTGGACCTGAAGGGTTTGAAGAGCGCTCAGCCTTCAAACGTTTGGAGGTACGAGACGGTTGAATACAAATAGAACCCGAAAATTTGCCAACCGCGAGCATATACTGTCAACTGCTTGGGGAATAAAATCCAGAAAACCGAGTCCAGTCATTACGGCACCAAACTGATCGACCATCTGATGAAGAACTCCTGATTTGAATACCCACTACTGGTGATACCCCGTATAACAAACCCTGAGGGTTGCAACAACATACCTGATCCTTTCACATTGCCTACTGATAGGCAGGAAGAGAAATATACTCACATCGCCCAAAGATGGACGGGAAGACATCCTGATTGAATACTCACTTCGTCTAATGATAGACGGAAAGACAACATTAATCTCCCAATTCACATCGTCTAAGGATAGACGGGATCATCCTGATTGAGGAACGAATCAATTCACATCGTCTAAGGATAGACGGAATCATCCTGATCGATGAACAAATCAATATTCACATCGTCTAAGGGTAGACGGAAAGAAATTCATAATCTCCATATTCACATCGTCTAAGGATAGACGGAAAGAAATTCATAATCTCCATATTCACATCGTCTAAAGATAGACGGAAAGAAATTCATAATCTCCATATTCACATCGTCTAAAGATAGACGGGATCATCCTGATTGATGAACAGATCAATATTCACATCGTCTAAGGGTAGACGGAATCATCCTGATCGATGAACAAATCAATATTCACATCGTCTACGGGTAGACGGGAAGAAATAATCCCCATACTCACATCGTCTAAGGATAGACGGAAAGACACCATAATCGCAATTCAACACCAACCCTTGAATTTCAGAATCCTTCTATCTACGGGAATTGATGGAAAGATCAACATCCTTGAAGGGGCCACATCATCAGTGTGGACTGACGGGAAGAAAACCACCTTTTAAAGAACCATGTCGTCAATAAGAATCGACAATCACGAAAACTGAACATTCTTCGAAGAGCTTCGACATCAATAAGGATTGACAGTCAGAAAAGTCCCTCTTAAAACATCATCTCATCCGATAACCAGAAAGAAAGCCACTATCCTAAATATTGTTTTGAAACCCCTCAACAACCAAAGATAGCCGGAGAAGACTCGCTGGGGAAACACCTCATCATACGTATGATCTAGCAATAAGAAAACCGCTGAACAGCAACTCGAAACTTCACATCGTCTGCTGACAGACGGAAAGGAAAGCCACTTGCTGGAGAAACCCTATTTTGAACCTTATTGAAATCAACCAAAACTTCACATCGTCTACTGATAGACGGGAAGGAAAGCATATCCTGGGGGAAACCCCTTCTTGAAACCTTACTGCGACCACCCGCAACTTCACATCGTCTATGGATAGACGGAAAGAAGACCACATTCGTACTCCAGACGTCTAATGATAGACGGAAAAATCCACTTATCGAAGGAACACATCGTCAATATGAACTGACGGGAAGAAAAGTCTGTCGATATCAGATGACTGCTTGATCAAAGCATAATTGTTGTATGATCTGAGATACAAATAATCTGCTGAACTGTCTGAATACTGTTGCTAGATAAATGCCCCTGAACTGATCACAGAGTAATTCACGCGCCATATGAGGCTGATAGAAAATCTGACTTATGCCTCGTATGCACATGCGTATGCTTTAATCTTTCTATGGCGTAATGCTCCCTTCTGGATGGAAATGCTACGCATTTTGACAATGATATGCAAGTATGATGCAAGTATGATAATGCATGCAATATGCTAGTGCAGGCTCGAGCTGCCGGAGAGAGCTGGGTACAGAACCACTTCAGCAAAATAAATGCTGAAGGCGAGGCCAACTCTGCTGGGGATAAACTGGATATCACCGAATTATCCCAGCAAAATAAATGCTGGGAGAGTGAAATCAACTCCACTGGGGATATTGGGAACTTAACCGAACACCTCGACGAAGTAATACCCTGCTGGGGTATATAACTCCGCTGTGAAATAGCAGACGTGCTGAATATGATTAGACTTCTCTGGGAATAGCTTATCCATGCCAATGACAAATTGGACTTCGCTGGAAAAATGGAGGGAGTCTTCCCGCGCGCTGATGAAGCTCGGATCTGGAAATTGATGCGCCAACACGGATGGGCTTCACAGTAATTGCAAACATGGATTTGAGCTCTTAAACTATCTTACTGGGTCAGGCACAACTGACGCTGGAAAATATTCTTCCTGAATACACAGCCTTTTAGTGAAGAGTCAAGGGATAGTGACACGACTTCCCGCATTCATCTCGCTCTCGAAAATCGACTGCATCTGCTCGAATAACTCTGAATGACCCTGTAGATACGGAGAAGAATAATTCTTTCGCTCTTGATATGCCCCGGCCTGCGGGATCTCTGTGGGGATAGTCCTTGAAAGGAAATCTGCAAATCTGAGCCTCGATGGTCTGATATAACATGCCTCAGCGTTCTGAACTTCTGAGAGATACTTCACCTCACCTGCTTCTCGCACAACCTTTGCGCGCTTAAGATGGTCAGCCCCTGACTGCAATGACCCTGCCCCTGATTATCTGATTCAGAGTAGTGCCCTTGACTACGCCGTATTTGCCTGAATCTCAACCTGATTACCCCCAGAATAACTGACTTCGAAAAGCTGACCTGACTGGGGATCACAATAAAAGCTTGCCCCTGCTCTCGGAACATTCGGGCGTTCTGCATTCTATCTTGACCATACTTTCCACTGTAGGAAACTTTTCTGCTGTCCAGCGCTTACTTGCAAGTAAAACAAGTTGTTCCGCATAAAAGATGTATTAATGCAACACATATGACAGCTTTGACATCCAATCTGTTCACTGGGAAAAGGGAAACAGTTTATAGCATATAATGCACAAAACATTTATCAACATCAGTACCAACATGGTAAGAGGAACCTTTTTAAGAGTCAGAATCGACACGACCTTTACCGGAGTATGCTTTCGAAACAACCTGCTTCAATTAGGACTTTTGAAGGTTGTAATGTGGTCAGGTTCATGGTTTTGAAAGAAAGGATACAGGCTCAAAGTTTATTTTAACCCCCCCCCATTCTCCTTGATGTTCTCCCATCCTACGTTCAGCTAATTCAACCTTAGCGCTCACCTCTCAGAGGCTGAAAGATAGGAGTGATAGTTCGAGAAATCATGATCGATGGGAGTGACAGCCACTCACTCTTCGTCTTTGACACTTGAGGTCACACGACTCGTATTTCCATCGAGGATTGTTCTTTTGATCCTTTTCTTCTTTTCTTTCCATATCCCTAACTTTTGCCTGGACTGACTCCTTTTGAGTTTCTTTTGATTTTTTTGAGCCCAGCGGGATGCCCTCATTTTTGCCTAAGTCATTTGTTTTGAAATTTTCTTGACTTAGCGGGCTTTTGATTTTTTTCCGTTTTTTGCTTTCGAACAAGTCGTGTGACACTGGTTGCCTGACTCTTTGGGAAACAATGTGGCCGTCACACTCTTGATTGAACCACTGTGGTCTTTTAGGCACGACCTCTAGGGGTGTGATTGATCCTCGAACGGACACTCCTTTTGCAATTTGGACGCTCGGTCAAATTAGCTAACACCTACCCTGCCCCAGGTTATGATTGAGGGTTTTTCATTCACAGAAAGAGACTCCTACTACAAGGCTCAAAGGGGTTAACAAGGGATTATCTTCCTTATATCTCCGGTGTTTAGGGATTTGAAACAATGCCTGTACATCATCAACAGGTTTTATTTCAAAAGCATACAATATTGGTAGTTGCATGTCGGTCATTTTCGTCATCCTCCCCGAATTCTCCTTAACCAAGTGTTGGACGTTCGTAAAAACAGTTAGTGAACATGAATGGATTTAATCAAAACATGCATATTTATTTCATTATCATCAGTTGAATGAAAACAACAAGTTTTACAAACAAGATTACAAATTCAAACAGGAAAGCAACTACAAATGTAAAGAAATGACAAGCTAAAACAAAGAAAATATGCTAGCTTCCGAGAACCGGGCTTTCTCATCTGCCCTGCTGCTGAACCAGCTATCTTTACCAGAGACACTTCGGTGCTGCCTTGATCTGCTTTCAACGACTCAACCAAATTATAGAGCCCCTCCTCCTTTATTCAGATGATTCTAGGACCTCCCGGCCCGAAGTTGATTGCTGCACTATCAAGCAGATCCTGCACTTTGTGCTTGAAGGCCAGACAATCTTCAATGTTGTGCCCCTGTGCTCCCGAATGGAAATCACATCGCTCCTTGATATCATACCCTGCTGGAGGCGTACCTGTCAGCGGAGCTAACTTCCTCTTCTCAACCAACTGCAATCGTAGCAACACCTGAAGAAGTTCGGCATACGGCATCGGAGGCACCTTAAATACCCTCAATGGCTTCTGATTTTGAGCTTTTCGCTGATTGGGATACTGCTGCCTTTTCCACTGTTGAGATCGTTGTTGTTGTTGCTGGTATCGGGTTGACTCTTGAACACCCTTCGTAGCAAATACAACATCGGTTTCTTGACTTTCGCTGTACTGATCAAGGCCCTCCTTATGCTTAGCCATTTTATTTCTCAGATCTGCCCCAAGAATAGGCAACAGTTGTGGGCATGGAGATTCTGACACCATGGAGCCCAGGATACGCTTCTGACCTACTGCAGCTTTAGGAACATCTGTCATCTTAGCATCGACTGAGACAGGAGCAATACGTACAGCTACGCCGCTCGGCGTGAATTCAATATCGTGCGAGTCAATCAGGTCTTGAACATTGTGCTTAAAAGCATGGCAACCCTCGATGTCGTGTCCGAGTGCCCCAGAATGAAACTCACATTGCTTACTGGCATCGTACCCATGAGGAAGCGCTCTCGTGGGTGGTTCCAACGTTCTCTTTTCAACCAGATTAAACCTCAATAAAGTCTGCAAGAGCTCAGCATATGTCGTAGGCGGCGCCTCAAATATCCTCTTTGGCTTCCCTTCCTGGATCCTCCGTGGAGCTGGGTGCATCTTTTGTTGCTGCTGCTCAGGTTCCACATGCACAGATGGCGCGAGCTTCTTCATTGCGGCTTCAAATAGCTGATCGTCTTCTTTCCTAAGCACATTCTTGACCACTTCCATGATCAAGCTCATTTGGGTCTTCAGCTGACTGTTCTCCTCTTTGAGAATCTTCTGCTCCAGACGCATCTCTTGCATGTCTCTCATCATCTGCCCCAGCTGGCTTTGGACTTCGATCAATTCAAACTGATTCTGTTCCATATCTCTGAAGGAGTTCCTGCAACAAATGGATGATGAGGAAATAAGGCCCACGGTTCTGATATACCTGCTAAATGATAATGCAGCGCAGAAAGCAACCACACATTCATAACGAGACCAAGAAAAACTCAAGCTATAAGCATACAGACAAACATCTCCCACATATGTACAACCAACAAAATCAGCAGGTGAGCACAAATGAGTATGAATATAACGACCCCAGCCAACAACCCTGGTGGTGGTCGGCAGACACTAGTGCACAAAAGCTAAACGGATTAAGCAGAGAAAACAGATGCGACATCCGGCGCAAAAACCTCTAGAAACTTCTCCCACACAACTGAACTCTCTGATTGACAATCTTCAGAGCACACACTTCCTGTGGAGTCTTCCATGACATTAACTGACGAACCCACGCAACTGGAGGATGGAAAATCATTAATCTGAACAAAACCCTGAGGCGTGATGCAAATACGGCTAGAGTCTAACAGATCCTGAATCTGGCTTCTAAGCACCTTACAATCATTTGTTGAATGCCCCTGTGCCCCAACGTGGTACTCACAGCGGGCGCTGGCATCAAAACCTGGAGGATACGGTGGAATCACCGGCTTAGTCTCTTTCGGCACTATCAATCCACTTCTGACCAGATCTGGCAACAACTGACTGTACGACACCGGTAGTTGAGTAAACTGCCTTTCAGGCTTCCTTGGTCTTCGTGGAGCGTGCTGACGCGATCGGCGATAGGCTGATCGTTGACTTGAAGTGTCTGAAAATTGATCCTGAGATACTAGAGATTCTGAGGTGGCGTCAGTTCCTACTTCCCACTCTTCTTGAGAACTGACAACTGACTCAATCTTATCAACTGGGGCGTAAGGAATATCTCGAAACTTTCCATTCTTGAGTCCTCTCTCAACAATCTCTCCCAGTCTCATCAGGCCCACAAAGTTTGTGCAACTGAACAATTTGTCAAAATAATGGCCTTTCAGAGTACCCAAGAAGATGTCAACCAGTTCTCTTTCCGGAAGCGGTGGTCGAACGCTAGCAGCCAATTCTTTCCATCTTCGCAAATATGCTCTGAATGATTCATTCTCCGCCTGAGATAATTCTTGCAGATCTATGAGACTAGGAGTCAAATCCAGGTTGTAATCGTACTGTTTCATGAAAGCTCTGGCTAAATCCACCCAAGATCGAATCTGATTACTCTCCAATTGCACATACCACCTTAAGGATGCCCCAGTCAGGCTATACTGGAAGCAATGGATCATTAGTTGGTCATTTCGCACAAACGAAGTCATCCTTCGACAGAACAGCATTAAATGCAACTTTGGACAGCTATCTCCCGTGTATTTTTCAAATTCCGGCACTTTGAACTTATACGGCAACACCAGGTCAGGAACCAAACACATGGCTACAGCATCCAGGTTAACGGCATCTTTCGCTTCCAAGGCTTTCATTTGCTCTTCCAACACTCGGAGTCTTCTACCATCGTCAAGAGCTCTTGGATCTACTAACCCGGTCATTGGATTATCTCTCCGGTAATTCATCACAGGGAAAGCAACACATTGATTGTCAACAGGAGGATAATGTTCATTTCGGGCAACAAACTGCTCATGTCGATCTCGGTTCTCAACAGTTGGTTGTACAACTGGGTCTGCAGTAAGATTGTTTGTTTGCGGGAAGCCTTCCATAGAATCATACTGATGGTTGGACGCCATAGTAAACCCTGCCAAGGTGCTAGGAGCCTGGAAATTGCCTTCAGACATAACTACCAATTACCTGTAACCGACTATGCTGCTTGATTCTGCTCAAATCTGCTTCAGCCCCTTGGTCGTCTTCAGCACTCTACTCTTGCCTCAAACAATTCCCCGAGAATCACTTTCTGGTGAAAACAAAGGCTGGATAAGTGCTCTGACCTGCTAGAGAAATGCTATGCAGTATGGTTTATGCAAACAGGAATACAAGAAAAAAATGCTAACGTGCATGTGTGCATTGGAGATATTTCCCCCCCAATTCCAGTGTCAGTGGTAGCAAGACGAGATAAACCATAAAGACAATATTTGGAAAAACTCTCATATATTCATTAGAATAACTGTCTTGTCAAGAGGTTACATAACTATGCTCCATACAGCTGATATGATAAGGAGGATCCCAGCCAACATGCCTGGTGGTGATCTCAACATACAGAATACAAGAGAAATCAAATACGGGTACGGTTGCGGAAGTCCTCGACCATCTTCTTTGTCTCTGCATGATCCGGTTGATAAATCAAACCTTCTATCAGCCGATCCCTCTTCCTGACCGTCCCCTGGATGTCTCTGACAAAGTCTTCCCAAGCCTTATCATTGGCACCGCCCCCAGGTTTGGGTCTCTTGGCATCTGCTCTATGCTGGAAATCTTCCAAATTCTTCATGGCATCTGTCAGCTTGCGCTCGGCCTCGTATCGGCGACAGGCTTCTTCTTCAAGCTCTTCATTCTTCACTTTGACCTGTTCTTCTAACTGAGCAATCTGTGTCTTCAGCTCTCCTTCTCGCTCCTTGCGCTTGGTCATAGTGAGATCCCAGTGTTCTCTGAACTTGGTTAGCTTTGTGTAGGCCCTTTCCAGCTCTTGCTTCTTGGTGGCCAACACACTACTAACTGAGTCTACATCTAACTCTAGACGCTTCTTGGTTTCAGTCAATTCCAATAGCGTAGTCTTCAGATGTTTCAGAGTTTCAGTCTGTTGCTTAGAAAAGTATCCTGTTTCAATCTTTTCATGCCGAAGTTGGGCATTCTCCTGCTCTAAAGCCTCTTTAGCCCTTGCTAGCTCTTCTTTCTCTGCCATCAGCTGCTTGTAGACCTGAATGTCCACAGTGGTGGGCTCCTCCACCGGAGAAGGATGCAATGGCTGAACCGCTGGATACGGCATAAGGAACTTCACAGCTCGCTCACGAATCCATTCTATATATGGGCTAGGAACTCGAGTATCCCCTCTGCTACCTGAAAGCTTCCCTCTCTTGTGCAAGTTTTTCCAGGCTTTCTCAAGTTTGGTCAGCATCTCTTTCCCAATTGCCCCGGTGAGATACAGAGATTCCTGTATCTCCTCGGGCTTTGGCGCTCCTTGAGGTACATACCCAAATTGCCTGATCAATAAGGAAGGGTTGTAGTTGACACAACCTTTCCTTCCTATTAACGGAACCTTCGGGAATCCCTCGCATTTGAGTATGACTTCAGCTCCGAATACCTCTTTATTGACCCATACCACGTTCTCAGCAGTCAATCCCATTAAGCGCTCGGGCCATCCTAGAGAATTAATAGAGGTGACAAAAGGGCCTGACTTAGGCATATGACTGGTGAACCACCTGCATAGGAGAGGTACACAGCAAGACACATTCCTTCCTCGTCGCTTTTCATTCTGGTAGTGAGTTGAATGGTGGATATCTCCCAGCAAAGTAGGAACTGGGTTCTCCTCCGCCAAAATATAGAAGGCATCAGAATCAACAAAATCAGGAATGTTCGGGAACAACACGATGCCATAAACACATACAGCAAGGATGACGTCAAAAACATCCCAGCTACTCTTCTGGGCGCATTCCCGAGCCTTCTCCACCAAGACATCCAACGGAAATCCCCATACGTCTCCTCTTCTGATCATCTTCCCAGACAGCTCAGACTCTTTCAAGCACAGGATGGCAGAAAGCTCAGCCAGCTTAGGCTCAGCGTCCGTACGATAGAAAGGCATCTGCTCTCGGATAGGTATATCCAGCAGTGCAGAATACTCCTCCAGGGTAGGAGCCAAAACGAAGTCGGGAAATACAAAACACCTGAGCTCTGCATCGTAAAACTGTAACAGAGTATAGATGCCGCTGGTCTCGTAGGCAGATGGCTGATAAACGTAGGTCAGAATCCTCCCATATCTCTTTCTGAAGTCACCCATTCCCCTCTTCTTAGCAATAGCAATCAACTCTAACAATAGACTGATATTCGGCGACGGAAACTTATAGGGCAATACTCTCTTCAGGTTTTCCATGTCTTGCTAGGAACAAACACCAGAACTGGAAGGGAAAATATGTACCTGCAATACACACACGTTAGTTGAATGCAGATGGTAATGCAATGATGCAATATGATAAATAATGCAATCTGTGAACACAGGGGCTGTGCTGTAGCCTGAAGAGGAATATCTCTGTGATCGAGAACAGAAAACCAACACGGTCACCAGAATCTCATGCCACTAACTATCATCTGATACTCAAAATATCAATCCCCTGGTAAGAACACCATCTGAACCTCTGTATCTGACGAGAAAACCATCGGATAATAGAATCAACCTCAGATAAGAAACCCATCTGACCCAAACAACACACCTGGAGATGAATCAAGAACACCATCTGATAAAGGTACTGAATTATGGTTTCTGAAGGCCAGTTTTCCTGCAATAACCCAGTCCCTCTCACAGGTAGGATAGACCTAATCCACGGACAAAGGTACGGCATCCTATGCGGTCATCAGCGTCACAGACTTTCATGAATGATGATACGATTCCCAGAAGGAGTGGCATCATCAAGTCATGAAGAGGCCTCACTTAGCTGACTTCCAAATGATCGGTCCCCAGAGTCGACAACCCTCACGTCTGGACTCCCCTCAGATCCTCAGGACCGGAAAGGAGCACCTCTGCAAGAATCTCGTCTGAGCGCAGATTTTCGTAGGGAACTGTGCCTGCTCAGCAGACAGGTTCGTCTACTACTTCTCCGCAACTATATCTAGGTGTGTACTCAAGCCCAGGTCCGGCTTTTCACTCACAGTAACCTCCCTTTGCCCACAGCAATAATCATAATAATATAATGCTGGAAAATAAATGCGAAAGGTAAAGGTACAGAAAAGTAAAGTGCAGAAAAGTAAAACACAATATGCACAACACCCAACAAATAAACACCCAAGCGCTAGGATTGACTCGCGTAGGGGATGGGAAACGGTCCCAGCATAAGGGATGGGAAAAGTCCCTAGATGCTATAATTCCCCAGCAGAGTCGCCAGCTGTCGCTACTGCGAAAATCGGCGCCGGCTTGACAGGAGAGTCGCCACCGTGCGTTATTTATCCCTCAGAGCGGGAAAGGAAACGCTCGAAGTAAACCTCGCAAAGACGGGGAAAGGTATGGTCATCGCAACCAAAACCTGGATTCGGGAGTCGGTTACGCAAGGGGAAGGTATTAGCACCCCTCACGTCCATCGTACTCGATGGGATCCACGCTTGGTGTTTATAGGTAAAAGGGTGTGTTATCTATCTACGCTAATGGCTGGTCTGAAAAGAAAATAAAAGGACAGGACTCGACAGAACATACGGTGTTCTGGGCCTACGTATTCCCTCGTGCAATGGGAAAGTCAGAGTCAACGTAGTTCGACTACCTATGACTAAACGGGGAAGAGGTTGCTCGCCAGGACATCGCGTCCTGTGCCTACGTACTTTCATCTGGTATGAAAGATCAGAGCAAACGTAGTTCGACTAACTACGGGTAAACAGGTGCTCTCACACAACAGTGAGAAAACAAACTGGTCCTAAAGGTTCGGGAACCTACAAATACGATCTGGTCTCAAATGCACTCGGGCAACAGAAAGGGGTAACAATTAGTCGTTAGCGGGAAAGTCTCGATCGCACAGCCGCGAGAGAACAAAGGTTAGTTGTTAGTGTGCTCGCTAGGATATCGCATCCTATGCCTACATATCTTCGTCTGGTACGAAGAATCAGAGCAGCTGTAGTTCAGCTAACTACGGATCAAGCTACTCAAAAGCTCCTACAGAGAGGAAAGGGAAACCCTAAAACTATAGCTGAGAAACAGGGGAATCTACCTACTGCTATCATGCCTGGTTGACCATCCTAATGTCTATCATAACAACTCCGCAGCGGAGAAGTCAGAGCTCCTAAGGGATCATGGCAACAGGACTGAATTACAAACAAGAAACTGCAAAGTAAAGAAATACTGAGATTATGCATGAATGCAACAACTAGACAAACAAGGCGCAAAGGCCGCAAACCACAAAGGCAAGGGAGCTCAGCTCTACCGAATACCAACAAGCAAAGCCACTCAATAACAAACAAGCAGAAGGAGGACCACCTCAACTTCTCATGCACACAAAGTCTACTTCTAAGATGCACCTATTCAGAACTATCTAGATGAATACCTAAGTCTAATGCAACATAACATCATACAAGTCAAACAACACAAAGAGACTAACCCTGAGCAGGGCCTCTATCTACAAAACAAGAAGCTACTCCTGGGCAAGGCCCCTAACAAACCTGAAACAAGCTCCTAATCTATCTCTAAACAAAACTCTGCACAACACCTTAAGCAAAGATCTAAGAAAAAATTCTAATCAACCCTAAGCAAGAGGAATCAATCCCAGTCTCCAAGCTTCATAACAAGCTTACCAGAGAAAGGAAGCTAAGCAGACAAGCCCATAGTGCTTTCCTCAGGAAAGTACCAGGAGGTTACTACTCAGGAGTCATATCCTATGCGGCTCGACAACTGTGATCAGTTTACATTCCTCCTCAGGAGAAACTAAACTCACATGAAGGCTCCGGCATCACTGGATATTTGAGAAATCCTATCTGCACTAAGGGAACTAAGTGAACAGACCCATAGGACCTTCCTCAGGAAAGTACTAGGAGGCTGACACTTAGGAATTGTATCCTACGTGGCTCAACAACTGTGATCAGTTTACATTCCTCCTCAGGAGAAACTAAACTCACAAGTTGGCTCCAACATCACTGGATACTTGAGAAATCCTAGACAGACTAATGGAACTAAGTGAATAGACCCATAGGACCTTCCTCAGGAAAGTACTAGGAGGCTTCCACTTAGGAATCGTATCCCATGTGGCTCAACAACATGTGATCAGTTTACATTCCTCCTCAGGAGGAATTAAACTCACAAGTCGGCTCCGACATCATTGGATACTTACGAAAGAGGTGAGAAGAAAGAATGAAAGTCATTCATAGTGCCTTCCTCAGGAAAGTACCAAAAACTCCCTTCAAACTTCAGGATCTCGAACCTCACAAACAGACAACAAGCCAAGCTCTGGGTCCCAATCCACTGCATCCCTGCAAGCTCCAACAGGACCTCAATCAGCTTCCACCTTGAGAAAAACCCACATGCCAACAAACCACAAGAGACCATCTCTGAAGTTCAACCACAGTTGGACTTCGAAGTCATCAAGACTTCAAGCTCAGACAAGACTTCAAGCTCAGACAAATCACCTCAGAACATCCTACAAAAATCTGACTAAAATCTATGGGAAACCTATATGGCTCTAGGACAACATACTGAGAAATCAGAACAAAATTCAACACCAGATGAAAGAACTAAAATCAGCAACACAGACATATCCACAAACCAATTTATTCAACATCAATAACAATGAACAAATGCAATTAAAATGAAAATGCATGATTAAACTAATGTTTCTGCACTATAAAATCCTACACTGAATTACGAGTCTACAGAAAAAAGAACGGAATTATTTGACTAAATCTACTATTTTTTATTAATTTTCTAATGACATGTATGCACTAAAGAATATTAAAAGAAATCAATTAAAATGGAAAATATACCAAAAATAGTAAACACAAATAAAATGGCATTTTTATTTTTATTTAATTTTCTAAACATTTTCATGAAATGGCCGAAAAAAGAAGAGTTAAAAAACAATTATTTTCATTTTATTATGAATTATTTACAAACATGAAAATATAAAAGGAAAACAAAATAAAAGAAATGAAAGAAAATGGGAGAGGGGGTTTAAACAGCAAGGATTTCAGGCTCATTCTGGCTTTGGGCCAGAGATGGGGGGTGCGCTTAGAAATAAGGGCGTAAGGCCCAAATGAGTCAAAAACATTTACTGAAAATAAAATAAAAACGCAGGGAGGGTGTTGTTAGTAGCTTTTCAGTTCATACCATTATGGGCTTAGATGAGGGGGGTGTGGATAGTGACTGGGCATAAGGCCCAAATCAAATCCTTCTCAGCTCTCATGCAGGGAGGGGTGTACGAGCAAATGGGGGTAGTGATCAGCAAAATTCATTTGGGCCTAAGCCCAATACCCTAACCCTAAACCAATTACTCAGTTGGACAAAACTAATCCCTCTCCCAAACCCTAACACTGTTCATCAAACTGAGCCAGCCGCTTCGTTCGTCTCCCCCACCCTTTCTCTGAATCTCTCAAACAACTAATCAAAGTTCTCATCCCTCAAACGAATCAATCAAGCAGCCACAACAATCTCACCACTCTCTCATATCCAACACAAATCAAACTCGAACCCTAATCAATCAATTTACCCTAATCGAGGTTACATTCATCAATTGCAATGAAGATATAACAGAGAGAAGACAAACCTGGGTTTACGCGAGGGGAACGAGGGATCTTTGAAGATCTCTGGATGTTTGCTGAAAGTTTGATGGCGCGAAGAACACCTCGTAGTGATGAACAACGATGAGACCTTGATGAAGATTTCACAAGTCTTGGAACTGATGGATCTTGTACAGATCTAGGGACGTATTAGGTGCGCGTTGTTGAAGGTTGTTGACGGATTCAAGAGATTCTGGATGATGATGATGAACGTAGACGTTATGATGAAGCTTGGAGGGGATTCTGGAAAAGTTGTTCGAAGGTTTGAATAATTTCTGGAATTTCTTTATGAAGATGATGAACGTTCGAGCGTTCTGGAAAAATCTTTGGATGAGGATGATGGCGTTCTGGAAACCTTGAAGAACGATTAAGATCGTTGATTTCTGGAAATTCTTTATGAAGAATGACGAAGATGGAAGATGATCTGGAGAGTGTTTCTTGCAGTTTCCGGCGAGGGGATGATGAAGGTGACGGAAGAGATCGGAGGGAGAAGATGAAGCTCAGAGCGTTTCTGGGGATTCTGGGTGAAGAACGATCTCCGGCGAGCCGTTGCGGTGGCCGGAAGACGTTGGGGGTCACCGGCGGTGGGAGGTTATGGCGGATGCATGGCCGCCGGTGGGTTTTCTGGCGAAGCTCCGGTGAATGCTGGCAAGGTGACAAGTGGCGCGGAGTTGGTGTGAGTGGTGAGGTGCATGTGCGCCGCGTGTCCTCGGAGAGAGAGTGAGTGGGAACGCGTGTGGGGTCTGAGTGGGTGTAACGTGGGCTAGCCCCCGAAGCTACACGTGGCGAGCTCTATTTATGCCACTGAAACGCCTGGAACTTTCTAGAAGCTCCTGGGAATTGCTGGACTTGCTGGATCAATTTTTGGACGAATCTGGACCCATACTGAGCAAAAACTGCATTGGGCTGTATGACTTGCACTAAAGCCCAAACGAAAATAACCAAAAAAAACTGTAAAAAAACTGAATTCAACTAAACCTGGTTAATAACAATATTAAACCTAATTATCTACTTAAGACTAATCCTAAAACAGAATTAACACCTAATTAAACTAATTTCCTAATCAACTCTAAAAAATGATTAAAGCTCTAATTAATTCTATATTATCCTAACTAAATCTAAAAAAAATCAATTAACCTAATTAAACTCTAAAAAGTGATTAAAAGTCTAATTAATTCTATATTATCCTAATTTCTTATTAAAGTTCTACCATTATTTAATATCTATTAAAATCTATTATTAATAAAAGAAAAGCTATATTATTTTCTATATTATCTAAAACAATTAAAACTATATTCTAAAAAATCTATTTTAAAATTCATATAAAATTCTAAACTATTATTAAAAGAAAAAAACTATATTATTCTAAAAAAAAAATAAAACTATTTAAAATCTTATTTATATTCTAAAAATCTATTAAAAAAAATCTATAAAATTCTAAAAAGAGATTTAAGCTATTAAAAAATACAAAAACTCTATTTAAATTCCAGAAAAATCTATAAAGCCTATTAAAAATCCGCAAAAGTCTATTAAAATCCTAAAAATGCAGATGAATGCAAATGACCCCCATAAAAGAGCGCACGAGACCAGATTGAATTGAACAGAGATCGCCGGGCATCAGAATATCCTCAAAATCACTGTGCAAGCTAAAAATCACCGAGGAGCGCACAATTTCCCGAAAATAAAACCCTGGTGATCTGGACTGGATCTGCCATATCTGATAGACGAAAATCGAGCTGTAACCCTGATATCCTCTGTTTGCACAAAAATCATATGTCTGAGCTGCGAATATGAATTTAAACCACGAGTCAGATGGGAGAATCGGTTGGTCAAATTTTAGGGTGCAACACCATGATGTAAAAATCAAAGTTGGAGTACTTTTCAAGGAGAATACAAATATGGTGTTTGTTCATACTAATTCTAACAACATAAAATAATACAAAGCTAACAACAGTGCAACATACTAAGAACTTTCCATGTCAAGACGTTACATGTACATCTTATTTTAAGGCAAGCAATGATTGAAATACCTAACATGCAATGGTATATACATGTTTCCTTTATAAAGGAATCAATGATAGTGCATGAACATGAAGATTCAAAAGGGAAGACTTACCTCTTGGAGATTGTCCAAGGCCTCTTCAAATGCTTTTATAGTTACAAGAAAATACCCTAGTGAGCTTCCTTGATATATTTGAAGCTTGCTAGAATGCCTGGATGACCTGGAATAAGCTTGGGAAATAGAACCCAATCCAGCTGCTTTAATGGAGGTTTGAGAATGACAGGTGGTTTTTGGAGTGTTACAGAGGTATTTCAATGGTTTAATACACTCTATTGGATGTGTAGAGTTATTTTGTGGAGTTGGTTTTGGAAGTGCACGAGCAAACTGAGAGTTTGAAGTGTTCTTGCATGGTTTGATGCTTTTTGCAAGAGCAAGGTATTCTGAGTGCACAAGGAGTTTGACAAGGCTTTGTTGAGGTAATTTTGTCACACTTTGCACTAAGGCTTGATGCTCTATTTATAGGAGAAGGGAGGAGTAATGATCTGGTCAGGTTTCAAGTTTTTGCCAACTTGTTCATTTGGGAACCAACTTGTTAATGACGATCATTTTCCTTGGTTTAAGTGATCAAGTACAAGAGTTGCTAGTCTTAGGGTATGCTTCTGAGGATGAAGTGTACTTTGGATTGTAGAAGGAGATTAGGGGAATGGCTCTAGGAATATTTTAAGGGAAAAGCCATGCTTTACCAAAATAGCAATGCTCACTTTATGCCATAAATGGAATTCTCTCTTGGCTTAAGCCTTAAAACCTTGTGTAACCACTTGATTTTTTGTTTATCACTTTTTTTAAAGAGTATCTTGTAACTAATCAACTAGAAATGACAATATTGATAGCTAAAGATTGGTTTTGCATCATGTCATTACAAGTTGAAACTTTGGATTTCAAGCTTTTGTCCTTAACTTCCTCTATTCGAAACTCCTAGCTCATAAATGTCATGAATGAGTTCTGGTACTTTTTAGAAAGCTCTAAACATTCCCCACAACTTACATGTTTAGTGAAAATATTGAATCCCAAAGGATCTAGGTGAAAAATTTACTTGAAGTTGGCTAAAAATTTGAGTACCAAAGTTGTCTTAAATATTTCTAAGTGTTTTTGAAATTCCTTCAATCTTTGAAGCTTCATAACTCAATATCCAAGCATCTTTTTCCCATAGACCACTAGGACACTTTTATATTATATGATGAGATCTACATATTGATCTTTGGAACTCATAAAATGGATGTGTGGATTGGGAGTTATGGCCTTTCAAAGTTGGTACCAAAACTAGGGTTTTTCCACACTTAGAAAAATTCCAAGTTTTATTCTTTTGCAAGAAACCTCTCAAATATTGATTTCTCTTGATCTAACTCATTGTTTAGACATATCTTGATGAACTTTGGCTTGGATGCTCCAATTTGAATCAAAAACCTTAAAAGTCAAAGAGTTGACTATGTCAGATGAATTGTGAACCAAATGAATTCAACTGTGTGATCTTCAATGAAATTGCCACTTGGGACTTCTCAAACACTATAAGTAGGCTTCTATGAGATATATGAACATATTGAATCATGTCCCAAGGCTTAGGATCATGCTTGGAACAAATTTCAAAGGCACAATTGACCTTTCCTAATGAAAACCCTGATTTGGGGCCAGATGAAAATTGGGCTTCAATTGACTTGCCATGAGATCAATTAGCACTTGATTCTTTTTGAATATAAGCTCCTTGAATATAGGGGAACTTTATTTAGTGATTATCCATCCAAAACATTGACTTATTAAGCAATAGTCTTCTTGATTCCACAAGTGCAAAAACCCTAATTCAGATGAATTAAACAACAAAACTTGCAACAAGGTTAGGGTTAGGAAACAATGTTTGATGCTCCTTGAATCGTAATGGAATCTAGGGGTCAAAATTTGGGGCGTGACAGTTTCCCCTATTTAAATAGCTTTACCAGAAGGCATGAGAGATGACAATCTCCATAGAATCATGGTGAAAGGTTTTTAAATATAGCAGACCAAAAAATTTGTCCCTTAGATGCAATGATATGCTAAGGACGACAAAACTATGCAAATGCTGACATGCCATGAACTCTATAATGATGCTTCATGATGAGAAATGCGCAAATGCAAGATGCAGATAGACGTCCAAGAGAAACATAGGAAATCCAACACAACGAGTAACCACTCGCTGGGGAAAGTCAGCAACACACTGGGGAGAATCTAAAGCGACAGAGCAACAGGTCCGAGCATGACCAGTTGACACTTTAAAAGAAAGGACCTCCCAACAGGGGCAAGACACAACTCTGAGGAACACTGAAGTAAAACACCTCATCAGGGAAGTCCAGAAAGAAACAGAATATTTACTAGGGATACATAAAACAAGACAAAACTCCACTAGGGACGGAGGGCAGAAAACTCCACTGGGGAAGATAATAATCTTCAACAGGGAAAGGGATCTAGAATGGAAAGCTTCCTTATAACGAAGAGTTCAAACGGGATCTTCAGGAAACAACCGAGGAAGTTGGCGACAACCAAAAATCCTAAGATTCACTAGGGATACTTGTAACAATCAGCCATCCTGAGATGAGCAACGCCAATAACTATTGGGCTTTAAACGACGCAAGTCAAAACATTACTGGACTTCGAATGGGGATAAACCTCAAACCGACATGCCAATATCAATTGGACTTTACACAATGCCAGTCAAGACATTATTGGGCTTCAAGGGATTGCTAGTAACAACTAGACTGAAATGCCAATAACAATTGGACTTTTAAAGAAGGACCAGTCAAAACATTATCAGACTTTCTAGGGATAAGGTGACAACCCTGACCAAAAATTCCAATAACAATTGGATTTTAAACAATTCCAGTCAAAACATTATTGGAAAATCGTGTTTTCAGATGGGAGCTTTTCAAGGCAAATCAAGGTTTCTAATAGCTTCATCCTTCATCAAGGAACGAATCTGCAAAAGTTGGAGCCAAGAATCACTGTGTAACTGCTCCAATTTCAAGCTATCACTCAGGTTGGTAACTTCCACGATTGCTCTAGTTTTAGAATGAGTTAGCATGATTTGAGTTGTGGTTAAGGATTAGGGAAGAATATAGATGGATTTAGGTTCATAATTGTGGAGTTTAGAGACAATTTAAGTCATGATACGTTTTTTGTTTGGATTCGAATCAACCTGATCTTGAGTTGTTAGCATGATTTAGATAGCTTAAGTTGATCTCTGAAGAATGAGGATGAGATTTGTGGCTTTAGTTATGAGTTTGGTGATGATCCATGATTTGGCATATTTTAGGTTCTTGATCGTATTTGAGAATCCAGTGAGAATTAGGAGAAAATAATGATGGATTTGGACTCAGCATGAAAAACTGAAGAGATCCATATAAGGTTTGATATGATTGGATGACCTGTAAGTGATGCCTCACTGGAGAAGACGGTGGCGCAGCCGCCGGACCACCGCCCTGAGTATTTCCCTCCATCTGAAGTTTGAAATGAGGGCGATGAAGCTGAACCCTTGGATCAATTGGAAATGAAGACTTTGTAATCCAATCCAACGCACGAGAATCACTTTGAGTTTGGACTTTGACTCCCAAAACGTTGCCGTTCCATTAATGTGTTGGCGCATGCTGAGCCATCAGATGGATTGACCAGTCATGTGATCCAACGCCCCTGTTATTTTCCTGAGTTTTATGTCTTTAATTGTTTTTTTTTATTTTCTTTAATTGCATTTATCTTCTAAAATTCATAATAAATTGAATAATCATCAGAAAAATGTGAGGAAAATATGAGAATGATCCTGACTTCATTTCTGATTTTTTGATATTCTTGGATTTTATTTTGATACAATTTCCAATTTATTTGCCATTTTTCCATTTTATTGATTTTTTTAATGTGGCATTTTGAGCTTGTTATTTGTTGATTTTGGTACTCCTTTTTGGTATAGAATTAGGACTTAATTCTTTGCTGGTTTGTTATAGACATGTTAAAGAGCTTGTGTGATTTCTAGGGTAATTTTTAGATGATTTAAGTTCTGTTTTGGACTAGACTTTTAGGAGCTTCCCCATTTGACCTCCCTTTGAGCACTTTGTGATTTAGGATTCCTTTAGTGATTCTCCCTTTAGATTCAGTCCCTAACGTTTCTACCATAGGTCCCTAACCCTCTTAGAATCCCTTAGAAAATTCCCTAGAACTTTAGGAATTGATTTCATATTTTTCTTAGAATTAACAATTGGACTAGTTTTATGATGCTTATAACATGACCTTTCCTTTAGAATGACCTCAATGGTGACCCATAGCCTGAAATAATTTTCCCATTCCTTTGGGATAGTGTTTTGGACTTGTTAGAGCTTCTATATGCTTAATTGTAATGCTTAATTTGGTGTTTTGGTTTCCTTTTAGTAGCATTCTTTAAGCTTGTAGGATTAGGGTTTTGTAGAGCCTTAGAAGTTGTTTTCTTCTTTCCACAAACATGGTTTGCTTTGTGTGCATTCCATTCCCATCCTATGATTCAAGGTCCCTATATGGAAGCCTCATCCCTCCTTTGGGAGGATGTGTGGCATATCACAAAAGGTAGAACCTTTGAGGATGCCTATCCTAGATGTATGGTTGAGTGCCATGATGGATTCCCTTGGTTTCCATCATGCTTCCCATCATCATGCAATCATCTTGATGTTGATTATCATCTCTCTTGGTGGATCATCTGAAGCTTGAAGATGAAGTCTTCTCTTGAAGATAGCTTGGACATGGAGATCAAACTACAGACTGTAGGACTGCTCTGCTGTAGGACTGCTTTACTGTTAGACTGCTTTGCTGTTGAGCTGCTGATTTGCTGTTTTGCCTGTTGTGCTTATTGATTGACTGTGTTTGTGTGACTGATTGATTGATGTGTTGCATTAGAATAGGCGTTCATGTAGTTGATTTAGGCCTAAGTGCATTGAAAGGTTGAGTCTGCCTCCCTTTGCTTGTCTCCATTAGAGGTTGCGTTTGTCTCCCTCTGCTTGTCTATTACTGTTTGGCATTGCTTGTCGGCTGAAGGTTGAGTATGTCTCCCTTGCCTGTGCTTTGTGTGCTTTTACTTGCTTGCTCTAGAAGTTGAGTTTATCTCCTTCTGCTTGTATTGCTGCATTGCATGCATTTTACTTACAGTTATTTCTTTTCAGTTTATTTCTTTTGTTGTTGCTTTCCTTTGCCATGTTCCCCTAAGAACTCTGACTTCTCCTGTTCAAGAGAAGTTATGACAGACATTAGGGTTTCTAACCATGCATGATAACATTAGGTAGTTCCCTCCTAACCTCAACCATAGGATCAACTTTGCATGACAACTTTAGGATTGGATCAGTTCCCCTTTAGTGCGTCTTTTCTCTTCTCATCTTCAAACAAATCAAAATACAGTAATAAAGGTTAATTGATGTTGTTAGAACACAGATTGGTTCTTATTATATCTCTATGTTTTGATGATAACTCTTATGAAATTTTGTATTAAAGAATTATATACTCTAAAATTTGTTTGAGAATGTTTGCTGCAGATATTAAAGTGAATATTATTCTGGAAGCAAATTAGATTTGAACATGAAAATATGCAAGGCTATGAAGCGTCAGAAGCATCTGTTAGAAGATTCTGAGTGCTGCCTACAGAAGATTCTGAGCGCTGTCTACAGAAGAATCTGAAGCAGAAGCCAGAAGCATCTGAAGCATTAAAGAATTCTATATGAAGAGTTTCAAGCTTAGTTTATTTCAGAAGACTCTGATAGTACTATGCTGCTAATACTGAGGATCTGATCCCAAACTCTGCTCTGAACCATTACACGCTGAAAGCACACCTGCTGCA
The DNA here is from genome assembly GCA_963859935.3 of Lathyrus sativus. Classification (NCBI taxonomy): domain Eukaryota; kingdom Viridiplantae; phylum Streptophyta; class Magnoliopsida; order Fabales; family Fabaceae; genus Lathyrus; species Lathyrus sativus. The sequence goes on from CAWUDS030004460.1 coordinate 68,839, forward strand.
AAGACTCTGATTCAGCAAACTCTAATGAACATCAGAAGACTCTGACTGCTCAAGACTCTGATGATACTTTGTTGAAACTTGTTGAAGAAGAGTTCAAAGTTGTGTACGTTGGAATGGCCAAACGACTCTTTCCTCATTTATGCTAGACACAAGAACACAAACAAAAAGGATTTTTCTGTGCATTCTAATTCTAGGAAAGGTCATGTGATGTGAAGACAAAAAGGCTCAAACCTTTCAGTACACAGCCTTTAACGTGATAGCTACTTGGACATCTTTTCCTATATAAGGAAGACTCCATCACTCTTCTTCAGTTGACGAAAACATTGAAAGAATTCAAAGAAAGCTCTCATACAATTTATTCTCATTAGCTAAATTTATTTCTAAGTTCTTAAATCTTAAGTGTAAAATCACAGTTGTGATATAGCTTAATTATAAGCAATTTAAACACTTGTATTATTCTTACATTTGATTGTAAAAGATCCTTAAGAAGATCCAGTTGGGATCAGTAGTTCTTAAGAAGACTAAGAACAGTTGCTCTTAGTGCTTGCTATTGTAATTAGTCGATTTAATAGTGGATTAACTCCTTGTTGAGAAAGGCAAATCACTCTTGATAGGGTGAACTGGAGTAGTTGAGTTCAACGAACCAGAATAAAAATCCTTGAGTATTTATTTCTATAAGTTTTTCTATATACTTATTCAACCCCCCCCCCCCCCCCCCCTAAGTATTTTCTCACCTTCAGTTGGCATCAGAGATCCGGTTCTGTGTGTACTACCACTTCACAGTGACAGAAAAGATCCAGTGAGAAAAACTTTGATATATATTTGGTTGTTATTATGGCTGAAACTTCAACATCTAACAGTAACAACAGATATGAAGAAAGGGATAGAATCAGCACAAAACCCCTTATGTTTGATGGGGAGAAATTTCATTATTGGAAGGACAGGATAGAAATTTTCTTCCTTGGTTATGATGCTGATTTGTGGGACTTGGTCATAGATGGGTATGCTCATCCCACTGATTGGAATGGCAAGAAAGTAGACAGAAAATCTATGACTGAAGCCCAAAAGAAGGAGTTTAGAAATCACCACAAGGCTAGAACAATCTTGTTAAATGCAATATCTCACACTGAGTATGAGAAGATCACAAATAGAGAAACTGCATTTGACATGTTTGAGTCTTTGAAGATGACTCACGAAGGAAACCTTCAAGTTAAAGAGACCAAGGCTCTAGTGTTAATACAGAAGTATGAAGCGTTCAAGATGGAAGAATCTGAGTCTATATAAACTATGTTCTCTAGATTGCAGATCCTCACAGCTGGTCTAAAAGTTCTGGATAAAGGCTACTCAACTGTTGATCATGTGAAAAAGATCATCAGAAGCTTGCCTATCAGATGGAGACCTATGGTCACTGCTCTGAAGCTTGCCAAGGATCTGAACAAGATCACTCTGGATGAGCTAATCAGCTCACTAAGGAGCCATGAAATTGAACTTGAGGAAGATGAGCCTCAAAAGAAAGGTAAGTCAATTGCCTTAAAATCTAACAAATCTGTGAAAGCTTTGCAGGTGTTAGAAGAAAGCTCTGAAGAATCTTCTTCTGAAGAAGAAGATGAACTGTCCTTGCTATCCAGAAGAATCAACAGACTCTGGAAGCACAAGCAGAGGAAGTTCAAGAACTTCAAAAAGCCAGATCAGTGCAAGGAGTCCTCTGGACCAAAAAGATCTGGAAAGAAGGAAGTTGTTTGTTTTGAATGCAAACAACCTGGTCATTACAAAAATTAATGTCCAGAGCTTCAGAAAGAAAAGCCCAAAAGAAAGCCTGAGCAGAAGAAGAAGGTTATAATGGCTACATGGGATGATTCAGATGACTCTGAATCTTCATCAGATTTTGAAGAAGAATGCGCCAACATGGCTCTGATGGCAGGCATTGAAGATCAGAATGAAGAATCATCTGGATCTGAGTCTGATTCTGAATTTGACTCAAAAGAGGTACTTTCTGATCTCACTAGGGAAGAGCTTATTAAAGTCTTATCAGAAGTCCTAAAAAATTATAATCAGATTAAGCTCAAATGCAAGAAGCTTAAGTGAAATCTTGGCTCTGAGAATAATCTGTTAAGATCAGAAATTGCTGAGCTAAAAGAAAATAATTTGAAAATGAAAGCCAATTTTGAAATAGCTCAACAAAACTCTGAATCTGAAAGTAAGTCTAAATGCAAAAACATTTTAGAAGAATATGACTTCAGCTTTCAGAAGTTTCTGACTAAAAGCATAGATAGAAGCAAGATAGCTTCAATGATCTATGGAGTTAGCAGAAACAACGGGAAAGGAATTGGATATGAATCTTCCTCTGGAAAGGATTTAAATCCAATGCCTGTTGATAAACTTGTTATTAAGAAAACTCCCTTATACTCTCATTTCAAGTTTGGTCATTTGAATGACATTAAACACACACGTTCTGATCAGAACGTTCCTGTGTTTAAGCCAAAAGTAAGTCAGAACAAAACTGTTGTAAAAAGACAGAAGTTCAGACCAACTTTCAAGGCAACTAACCAAAAAGGGCCCAAAAAGATCTGGGTACCTAAGGATAAGATTATCCCTATTGCAGATGTTTTTAGCAGAAAGGTCAAGACGCCAGTCATGGTACCTAGACTCTGGTTGCTCACCTCACATGACGAGGGAAAGGTTTATGTTCCAAAGCCTGGAGCTTAAATATGGAGGAGAAGTGAAGTTTGGAGGGAATCAGAAGGGCAAGATCATTGGCTTTGGTACTATTGGTAATGGTAACCTTCCCTCTATATCTAATGTTCTTCTTGTAGAAGGATTAAAGCATAATCTATTGTCCATAAGTCAATTAAGTGACAATGGTTATGATATAATCTTTAATCAACAATGTTGCAAAGTTGTTAGTCAGAAGGATGGCTCAATCCTATTTAATGGAAAGAGGAAGAACAACATTTATAAAATAAATCTTTCAGAACTTAAAGTTCAAAATGTTAAATGCCTCTTGTCTGTTAATGATGAGCAATGGGTCACGCACAGAAGATTGGGACATATTAATATGAGACGTATATCTCAGATTAATAAACTCAATCTAGTCAGAGGACTTCCTAAGTTGAAGTTCAACTCAGATGCTCTTTGTGAAGCATGTCAAAAAGGAAAATTTTCAAAATCTTCTTTTAAATCTAAGAATGTTGTTTCAACCTCAAGACCATTAGAATTACTTCACATTGATCTGTTTGGACCAGTGAAAACTGCATCCATCAGAGGCAAGAAGTATGTATTAGTCATTGTTGATGACTATAGCAGATGCACATGGGTAGAGTTCTTAAAACACAAGGATGAGTCACATTCTGTGTTCTTTGAGTTCTGCAAACAAGTCCAGAATGAAAAAGATTTCAAAATTATTAAAGTCAGAAGTGATCATGGTGGTGAATTTGAAAACAAATATTTTGAAAAATATTTTAATGAAAATGGCATTGCTCATGATTTTTCCTGTCCTAGAACTCCACAACAAAATGGGGTTGTAGAGAGGAAAAATAGAACTCTGCAAGAAATGGCCAGAACCATGATCAATGAGACTAATCTGGCAAAGCACTTTTGGGCAGAAGCAATCAACACAGCTTGTTACATTCAGAACAGAGTGTCTGTAAGACCTCTTCTGGAAAAGACTCCCTATGAATTATGGAGGAACAGAAATCCCAACATTTCTTATTTTCATCCTTTTCGATGTATTTGTTATATGCTGAATACTAAAGAGAATCTTAACAAGTTTGATTCTAAATCACAGAAGTGTTTCATGCTTGGGTATTCTGAACGCTCTAAAGGCTACAGAGTATACAATACTGAAACACAGATTGTGGAGGAATCTATACATGTTAGATTTGATGATAAGCTTGGCATTGAAAAGCCAAAGCAGTTTGAAAGTTCTGCAGATAGAGAAGTAATTCTCACAGACTCTGAAGGCTCAGAGGCAGAGAAAGCTCAAGTAAAGGAACCAGAAGAAACACCAGATGTTTGGCTTCTCAAATATTTAGTTCAAGCAAAACACAAACAGAAAGAGAAATGACATGGTAGTTGCAAGTGTAATGTTAAAAATGCATTTTTGAGGCCATGGACCAAAATAAAAGATTTTAACATTGAGTGATTGTTTGAGCAAGTTTGAAATGTGATATAGGAGGTGTCTCAACAGGAAATTCCATGTAAAAATCAATAGAGCAAAAGTGAGTATGTGAGTTGCAAATGGAAGCTTTTTAAAAAAACAGTCATTGAGGTAAAATGATAAGTCCAAATGCTATACTTAAAATTGATGAAGGTTGATGCATACTCCCTAGTAGCCTATACCTAATGACAGTATAAATCTTAAAACCAAACTGCAACTAACCAGGACCCCCCCCCCCCACACACACACACACATAATGGACCTGACTGCACCAGAGGTTATCACACCTCCTGCCAAACCAAAACAAAAACCTAAATGCCAAGAGTCCTACCCTTCCATGACAGCCCCAAATTACTCAAATGATAGGTACCTAAACTCAAACCTCCAGCCATAAACTTGTTATCAGTTTAAGATCAAACCAATGTTTTAAAATCTCAATAAAAGCTAGTGGCATGAAGAGGTTAAGCAACCTCGGGATAGGCCAAGACAACCACTAGTTTGTCAAAACACAAACAACTTTACAACAGCAATACACCACAATCTCAGCAGTGTAGTATGTTACTTGGTATCTCTTAACATCCATTGATGATTTCCACACAATTATGTCTCAACAGCCAATGAAGTTTTGAATGTGGGGAAAACAAACTAGAATCACAAACCGTTCTCAATCATTAAAACAGCTAGCAACAGATTTTTTTTAAACCTAAATCTTGACATGGATCTCAACAGGACAAGGTCCTACGACAGCAGGCAGTTTGAATCATGGCTGCATCCCTCTTAGCTCAACCAATACCACCAATATAAAACAGCAAATATGGTGCAGAAAGGAAAAGAAATAATAACAGCCATTATGCTAAACCTACTTACACAGCCCAAGCACATGGCTTGTCCACAACAGGTTTGGACAACCTGCTACCACTTTATCTTAAATGGATAAGAAACAAACAATTCCAACCTCAAACAGTCAGCTATTATGCAAAGGAACGTCATGATAGTCTCAAATCCCCTATGCTAAACCACACACATAGTAAATATAATAACATGGTCTGCTCACAACAAAATGGATAGATTCGGAGATGAACACATCTAAAGATCTCTAGAACAAACAGTTGGAAAGTCCTGAGATCTAAGGTGAGTCTGTCATCCTTGACAGTGAGCTTTCAATCAAAAAATGTGAACATTTAAAACACTAAGATATCAAAACATGGTCAAATGATTCATGTCAGGATTTAGACATGGTTCTCAAGGCATAGCAACAAAACAAAGTAAAAACAATTGCAGTTCAAGCAGCAGTTAGGTTTGGTCAAACTGTGATGTATAATATCTCCTCTAACTGGTAAATCCTCCCTTCAATAGAAACTATGGCCAGTAGTTAGGTATGTCAACAAGGTTTGAAATCAGAAACAGGCATATGACAGTTCCAGAACCTACACCAACTAAGATGAAGAAATAAAACAGCTAAAGTGTTAAGCCAAAACTGATCATCCATGTGAACCATGTCAACAAGGCAAACATATTTGCATAATGAGCTGAACAAACAATGCAAACATGTTGATAGAAATTTTGGTGTTTCAAGCACTGATGGATTCCAACCATAGCAGTCCCATTGTGAATTCCACTATGACTGTGTTAGCAACCAAACAACAATTAAATCCTATGCCCTAAACACAAGTTCTCAAGCCAATATGAGGATGTCTGAAGATATGAGACTGACAGCCCTCAATAGCACAAACATTGCACATATAAACTTTTAAGGTAAATGACATGATGCAACATCCACATGGAAAGTAATGGTTAAAAGAAATTGATTTAATTGAAACATCCATCATATGGGGGTAACCAATTTTGTTGAAAGTTAAGAGTCACACTTCAAACCTCCCAACTAGGATGACCTCCAAGACAGCCTCAGTGTACTAGAGTCCTAAATATTTCAACACAGCAAGTAGTAGTTCAAAACACCATGCACTTAAAGCCCCCAACACTCAATCCCATGTTCAAATGATCTAGGCCTCACCAAGATAAGAATCTTTGCAATTTTTTAAAAATGGGCCGCCAAACCTTATGAGTTGGCAGTATTTACAAACTGTTTCCACCACACACCTCAGACAGTTGCTACCAAACAGGTTATATTACACACAGCAAAGCTTTGGGCAGCAATGAACCAAAACTCAACATTAAAAAGGTCACCCAAATCAAAATCTAGCCTGAGTTTTATCAACCAAACAGTGGCAGGGCTGATGCAAGACTTGATGAATTGAATGCAACATGATGCTTACATTAGTTTCAAAGCATTTTAATCCAAACAAAACATATACACATCTCTCATATATATATGTTCAAGCACATAACTGGTTTCAAAACAAGCTATAGTTGAAAGTGAGGTTAAAGTTGCAAAATGCCATTTTGGTGATGTATGAGAGAACTCAAATCAGGTTTAAAATAGAATCAGCCTAGTTAGATCACACATACACATCATACTCATGGTAACAAGTGAATTCAAACCCATGGAATGGTTCAAAACTGTCTGTGGGGGAAAATGGTATGTGGCTGCAGTTTTGGCATAATGAAGGTAACAAGGATAAAGACAAAGTAAATTTCAAGACAAACACATCAACATCCTTTTATGGTTTTGAAATGAATGAGATAAGGTTCCATAGGATGTACCTCTTGTAGACCTCCAGAAGCCATCAATAGAGCCAAGAACCCCGGAGAAAACTCCAAGCACCTCCTAGTTTAGAGACTTTCCTCCCTTTGAAGCAATTTGCAATCTTGTGACCAGTTTGAAAGAATGGAATTCCAGCTGGTTTTTGACACTATGGACAGTTGATACATCATATATAGAAGGTGTTCAAAGTGTCACAATGTTGGAAAATGATTTATGGAGTGAGTTGGCTTGAAAAATGCATGAAGGTCAAACTTGAGTGGTGTGGAAGTTGACTTTTGGATCCTTTGATTTTTTTGAGAAAACCAATGGTGGGAACAGCTTTAGAGGGTCATTTTAAGGTTGTCTATATGGTTTTTGAAGTGTTGTGATGTTTGGAAATGGTTCTGGTATGAAAAGTGCAAAATGACATTTTTGGTGGTTTTGGTGGATTTTGTGATTTTGTGATTTTGAAGCAAGGGGTGAAAGAGCAAAGGCTTGAGCTTTCTCTGGTTTTTTAGAATAGATATTGTGTCCAAAGTGAAGTGGTGAGGGCTCCCTTTTATAGGCAAATGAAATGAGGGGCAGATTTGAAGATTTCTTCATGTGGAAGAAAGGTTTCACCACTTTGAACCAAACCTCCACAAGAGGGTTTTCTTGGATGGTAGGCAAGCCTCAATGGTCAAGAAAAATGATGAGTTTTGGTGGCTAATTGCAGGCTAGAAGTATAGCATTGTGGCTGTTTCAGATCATACTTTCCACCTCATGCTTACTTTTTCACTTTTGGATGCAAGTTGCTTTGCAACTTGCAAGCCACTTGCTTGGCTTCTCAAACTCATTTCTTCTGCATAATTTTTGTACTTCCATGCTAAAACCTCTCTACCTATCAGATACCATATGATTCACCAGCTAGAATTGGCCAATTTTGGTGAAAGGATGATTTCTTGAATTTTGACAATGTGGGACTAAAGTGAAAAACCACCAACTTGCCATGACCATAACTTTCAGCTCACAAATCATTTTGAGATGTGCTAGTACTTTTTAGAAAGCCCTCATATAGCTCTAAAACATTCATGTTTTCATGAGTTTCAATTTCCAAAAGGAACTTGGCCAAAAAGCCTTCCAAATTTGCTAAAAAATGAACTTAACAATGAAATTTCCCCAAGTCTTTTTTCCCCTCTTGAAATGAATTTGATCATAACTCCAAATCTATGCATTTTCTGATCATGGACCACTTAAGGACTTTTGTAGGACTTGTCAAGAGATTCCAAATGAGCTTTGAACCAACTCAATTGGATGTGTGGTTAAGGAGTTATGGTTTAGCCCCTTTCAAAACCCTAATTTCCCGATTTTTCGATTACTCCTTCATCCTTGATCCAATGGTCATGAAAATTGATATGCAATTCCAATATGACATAAGGAACAACTTTTTTTCACAACTTGAAGTCCAATTCCTAAAATTTAGAGAGTTGATGTTTCAGTCAACCGTACGACCGATCGGTGACTACCGCGTCGCCTGTGAACATTCTGGACCTCCTGAGACTTTGAAACTTCTTGAATGAACTTTATTAAGCTATATGAACTTCAAGGGTCAAAATATCAACATTAAAACACCTTCCAACATCAAATTCAAACTACAGTTGACTTTTACTGGTCAAAAAACCTAATCGGGGCCCCAAACTGCACTGCTCTTGAATCTTAGGTAACAACCTCAAATTGACTTCACTTTTGTCTCACATTGTATCTTTGAACTTGTTTCATGATTGAATCAACCCAAAAAATTGATTGATCAAACCTCAAAGCTTTGATTTTGACTGCGCAAAACCCTAATTCATCTGTATCTTAACAAAGAAAAACTTGACCTGGGTTAAGGTTAGATAATCACATGAGTATGATCCTAAAATGATAATGAGGATCTAAGGGGTCAAAATTTGGGGTATGACAACAGGTTATTTGGACCAGTGTACCCACATCTTGTAAAGGAATTTTGGATCTATGCTTCTATTTATCCAAAATTTATACTTTCTTCTGTTCTAGGAAAGGAGATCATCATCACTGAAGATCTCATCAGGAAACTCATAGGGTATGAGGAGACTGATGGAGTGTTTCATCTACCAGCTGGGCGTGTGGATATGGAAGAAGTTTATGAGGAAGTCATTACATCTGGACAGGCCTCTAACAAATTTAAGGATCTGAAACCTGACTATGAAATTTGGGCAAAGATTTTTCTGGGATGCATCCATCACAGAAAAACCACCAATTCTCCAAATTATGTGAATAATGTACAACTCTACTTTATGTACGATTTGAGTCAGAGTACAAAGGTAGATCTTCCATACATTCTCTTTATGCATCTGTGGAATCATATCAATGCATCAAGAAAATCTGTAAAGGATAAGGGACAGAAGATCAGGACGTGGATTCCCTTTGGAAGATTGATCTCAGACATTCTGACAGAGAATGGTCTGGTAACTGCTCTCTATGAAGCTGGAGTTAAAGATGAGCTTGAATCAATTGTTGGAAAACCATTGAATGCAAAGAGTCTTCAGAGGCTAAAGATTGTGGATGAAGTCACAGTTGTTCCCAAGAAGCTAAATGTGTCTGAAGTTAGTCAGAAGAGAATTCCAGTTCAAGTTTTTCCACTCTTTGGTGGTTAAGAACCTAGGGATATTATTGTTAGGTATATTGATGCGTGCAAAGCAGATGGAACACCTATTCCTGCAGATATTCTGATAAGAGCAAGAGAACCTATGCTAGATGTGTATGATGAAAACATGAGGAAAAGGAAACAATTAGAGGCAGAAGAAGTTGCTGCTCAGAAGAAACCAAGAGTTGCTGAAAAGCCACAGAAGCAGATCAAGAGAAAAGCTTCTGGAGAAGTCCCCTCTGTTCCTACCAAGCGCATAAAGACTAAAGGTACTAAATCATATTTACCTTCTATTTCTAAAATTGCTATAAATATATCAACAAATAGTTGTATGCCTGAACCTCCTCCCACTCAAAATAAAACAATTTCTGCTCCATCTCAAACCTCTGAACCACTAAAATCATCTGATCATGTTTCCGCTACACCACATAAATCTTCTGATATTCCTCAATCTGAACCAACAACAACAACACCAGCTGACCCAATTCCAACACAACAACAACCTGAAGTTCAACAACCAGCTGCATCTGAACCCATACTATCTGATCCAGTTGCACCTGAAACTGTTGCATCTGAAACAGTTACACCTGAAACTGTTGCATCTGAAACAGTTACACCTGAACCTGTTGTACTTGAAACTGTTGCATCTGAACCACCTCCATCCAAACCTTCTGAGACTCAACCAGAACCCTCCAATCCTATTGAATCTAACATACCTGAATCTGAGATTCTAGATGTTCAACCTCTCAAGACTGTATTTGAAGTTTCTTCTACATCTTGTACCCCAACCACCTCATCTGATTCATCTGAATCTGATATCCATCCAAATTTTATCTCACCCCCCTCTCTTAGAGAATTTGAATCTAAACAACCAGAACCACCTCTTTCATCTGAAACTCTCATTCCCAAAACCAATCCAAAACCTAAACCCAGGAGATCTGAGTTTGTCTCATTTGCTTCTTTTAAACCATTCCCCTCTGATCCACTTCCTTCTGGTTTCAAGTTTAAAAATTTCTATGACAGAATAGAACCATCTGACTCTACCACTCCTTTTAAACCTAAAATTTCCATCATTCTACCATCTGTTCTTCAAACCTACATAAAAGAACTGCTAGATATGATTTCATCAGAACCTCTATTGTGTGATAAATCTGTTTTCCTTCCTTACACTTCAACCACATTTGATGTCGTTTCTGATGCATCACTTTTAAAACCATGTTTGGTTAATGCCTTAACCAGATCCAAAATTACCACTTCATCTGACCATCCATCTCTTCCTTTCTACCCTCGTCCTCTGATCCTCATTCCAGAATTTACCATTCCACCTCCACCTCAACCCAAGCCGTTCACCTTGGAAACCCTTCTGAAACCAAAAGCTAGACTAAATGTTGATAATTTATTTGCAAATTTTATGAAAGAAATAAAGATGCATTTAGGCTCTGTTCAGAAGAAATGCTTGTCAACCATGGATGCAAATGAATCTGATGCTATCTGGAATAGCTTCATTAACAGATTCAATACTGTAGCCTCAAATCTGAAGAATGTATGTTCTGATGATGTGAAGCTAAGATTTGCTGAGACTGCCAGAAGCATGATGTGGAATGTAAAAAGATCTGCACCTTTGCTTCTTGAAGATGTGCCTTCATCCTCTGTAGCTTTTGCTTCTACATAATCTGCTTTTGAAGAAAATCCACTAGCTATGACAATTGTGGAAAATCCCTATGGATCTGTTGCTCATGACTCTGCATCTCCTATGGAAATTGACTCTGCTCCTACTTCAGAATCTGCCCCACCTTCTTCATCTGAGATCAAGAAAGAGAATCCAGATCTTGAAGATAAGATTGCAGTTTTGGAAGCTGGACAATCTGAGATTAAGTCATGGATGGCCAAGCAAGACCAGAAGACTGAAGACATGTCACAATGGATGTCTAAGCAAGATCAGAAGAATGACAACATGGCAAAATGGATGACAAAGCAAGAAGAATCTTCATCTGAGATCACTCACCTGTTGAAGATGATTCTGTCCAAGCAAACCAAGTTTATGTTTTTCTGTATCTGATGTTTGTGCACATGTACTTGAACTTATTACCTGATGATGTGTCTGTTGTTATTTGAATGAATGAATGATTATGTGTTTTCTCTACTTGCATTTATCTTTTCTGTATTTCCTTTTATTTGTCTTTAAAAGTTTTACTTTTTGATAATGACAAAAAGGGGGAGAAAATGGATCTGAATGTTCAAATAAACTCTACCTAAATGAAATTCAGACATATCTAATTATAACTAACGTGAACTCTTAGTATTTCAGATCATTTGAAAACTCTGACAAATTCTTTAAAAGTAACTCTGAGATCCCCAGATCATAGTTTTAACCTATCAGGCTCTGATTCTGAAACATGCATCCAAAGTCAAGATCTAATTTTTTGGAACAATCAGGCTCTGATTTTGAAAAGAATGCTCATGCAAAAAGGAAAGTTTCTATTCCTTTTAATTATTCAATTCAGGGGGAGATTCATAATCTTAGGGGGAGTTATAATTATATTTTCAATTGAACAAAATTTCTTATGTTTTTGTCATCATAAAAAAGGGGGAGATTGTTAGAACACAGATTGGTTCTTAATTATATCTCTATGTTTTGATGATAACTCTTATGAAATTTTGTATTAAAGAATTATGTACTCTAAAATTTGTTTGAGAATGTTTGATGCAGATATTAAAGTGAATATTATTCTGGAAGCAAATTAGATCTGAACATGAAAAAATGCAAGGCTCTGAAGCGTCAGAAGCATCTATTAGAAGATTCTGAGCGTTGCCTACAGAAGATTCTGAGCGCTGTCTACAGAAGAATCTGAAGCAGAAGCCAGAAGCATCTGAAGCATTGAAGAATTCTATATGAAGAGTTTCAAGCTTAGTTTATTTCAGAAGACTCTGATAGTACTATGTTGCCAATACTGAGGATTTGATCCCAAACTCTGCTCTGAACCATTACACACTAAAAGCACACTTGCTGCAAAGACTCTGATTCAGCAAACTCTAATGAACATCAGAAGACTCTGACTGCTCAAGACTCTGATGATACTTTGCTGAAACTTGTTGAAGAAGAATTCAAAGTTATGTCTGTTGGAATGGCCAAACGACTCTTTCCTCATTTATGCTAGACACAAGAACACAGACAAAAAGGATTTTTCTGTGCATTCTAATTCTAGGAAAGGTCATGTGATGTGAAGACAAAAAGGCTCAGACCTTTCAGTACACAGCCTTCAACGTGATAGCTACTTGGACATCTTTTCCTATATAAGGAAGACTCCACCATTCTTCTTCAGTTGACGAAAACATTGAAAGAATTCAAAGAAAGCTCTCATACAATTTATTCTCATTAGCTGAATTTATTTCTAAGTTCTTAAATCTTAAGTGTAAAATCACAGTTGTGATATAGCTTAAATAGAAGCAATTTAAACACTTGATTATTCTTACATTTGATAGTAAAAGATCCTTAAGAAGATTCGGTTGGGATCAGTAGTTCTTAAGAAGACTAAGAACAGTTGCTCTTAGTGCTTGCTATTGTAATCGGTTAATTTAATAGTGGATTAAGTCCTTGTTGAGAAAGGAAAATCACTCTTGATAGGGTGGACTAGAGTAGTTGAGTTCAACGAACCAGGATAAAAATCCTTGAGTATTTATTGCTATAAGTTTTTCTATATACTTATTCAACCCCCCCCCCCCCCCTTCTAAGTATTTTCTCACCTTCAGATGTCGTATGCTACGAGCCTTAAGCTACTTGGGAAAGAGTTGTTGGAGAGTTTCTTTTCAAGAGCTTGGGTGTTTAGTATGGTACCCTTTGGGTGACATGCGACGCATTCACTCTCAGGTCATAGTCTCTAGTGCGATATTAGTTGCAAACATCCATAAAAAACACTTCTTCCGTAAAATACAAAAACAAAGATCAAACATCTTTTTGTCCTCTGGGACCTTTAATCCTTGGAAGCCATTTTATTAAGGAGAGTTTTGTTAACTCTCGGTTTTACCGCAAATGGTAAACACCTAAGTCTCCGACGAGCGAGCTGCATACACCAACTACTGGAACCGTCTGTTAAACCTACTCGGGTAAAACGTTTAAGACAAACCTGTGGTCTTGTTGGCCCGAACTACGTTTGCTCTGATCTTTCACGCCGTGTGAAAGTACGTAGGCACGAGATGCGATATCTCGACGAGCAACCTTCCCCGCTTTTCACTCGTAGTTAACCGAACTACGTTGACTCTGATTTCTCGTTCTAGATGGGAATACGTAGGCATAGAACTGATGTGTTCTGCCGAGTCATTTTCTTTTCTTTTCAGGCCAACCTCTTAGCGTAGATAGATAAAACAACCCGTCAGATAAACACAACAAGCGTGGATCCCATCGAGTACGATGGACGTGAGGGGTGCTAATACCTTTCCCTTGCATAACCGACTCCCGAACCCAGACATTGGTTGCGATGACCTTGTCTTATACCTTTCCGTCATGTTTTTCCGATTGTTTCCTTTCTCGTTCTGAGGGATAAATAACGAAAGGTGGCGACTCTTATGTTTTGTCGGCACCTTATTTTCGCGGTAGCGGCAACAACGATGCAACAATTAGCACCCTAAGTATCTATAGTATCCTATAGGAACCTCTTGTGTATATTTTTGTTATTGTTGATTAAGTCATTTGTTGTGTATTGGGGATTTGTTGACTATTTTGAATGAGTGATAAGAGTGGGAAATGTTTTTGTTGTTTTTATAGTGCAAGTTGAGATAAACTAAGACAAAGGTGTAAGAACCTAAATGTTTTACTTATTATTGTGCTCTCTAAGATCTCACAATCTTATGCATGAGTATTCTCAAAAGGAAGTTGAAAAATCAGAGTATTTGTAGTTCCACCTACTAATGGGTGGAATTGGGTTTGTTGGGTTTGAGAGAAGAGAAAAGTTATCATCTTAAGGGAGATATCTCACCTATTCACCACAAATATTTTGAGAAAGAAGCTAATAAGGGATGAAGCTTTAAACTTGGATGTAAAAAATCCAAAGTAATGTCACATCTTCCTTTAAATGAATATTTATATATTAAGAGAATGACCTTGACTTTGATATAGAATCAACAAGTGCGCCACTTATATCACTTAAATGAAAGAAGTGTTTTTGTACCATAATAAGAGAAGGACTCCAGCTTGGATATTGAATCAACAAGTGTGACACTTACATCACTTAAATGGAAAAAAGTTTGAAATGTTTGATTTATTTTATGGAGAATAGAAGAGACTTCTCTTCTATAGAGATGATTCATGTCTCATCTCTGGGGAAAATTTTTTAATTTGAGGTTGAAGGATTGAAGGGGATCCTAAAATTTGAACTGAGTCTAAACTTAAGGATGAATGTTGAAATACAACAGTTGTATGAATGCAAGTGTTATAAACATAAATGTCAAGAGAAAATTAATTAGACAAGATTGATTAAGCTTTTAAACAGGTGTAGTCATCAAGGATGAAATTAACATGATTGTGATCATGTCATGGTATATCAACATGTGAATGAGCGTCAGACAAGTAGATATGTTCATCATGGTAAGATTTTATGAAGGAAATACTTGAATATGTGAGCAAAGATTTAATCAATTGAATCAATCACAAAGAAGTTTAACTAAACATGTATTCAAGATGAATTAAAGATCAAATGAGTATGGCAAAGGTTAAACAAAACCCTAATGAAAATTTGTGAAGGTGAGCACATGAACAAGACTTCAATCATCGTTGAATCAAGGGCTTTGGGAAATCCAAACTCAAGTAGAAGTCCTAGTCATGTATCAAGATGTTTTAAAAAGATTAATCAAAATATAACTCTAAAGTTTCACTTAATTAAACATTTAATTAAAGTATTTTTCAAAGGAAAATCACTTAAACATGGTATGAATTACAAACAAGTTAAGGCAACATGTTATTAACATTTATCAAGTTTTAAACAAACATTTATGATCAATTAGGTTAAGGAAACAATCAAAATAAAGTCATTTAAAAGGTATAAAACACTTAAAATGGACTACTTTTCCACATAATAAATGTGACCGAAATAAATATTATTTTTGGGATTTTTTTGTGGATTAATAAAATAGGAAAGATAAATAAGAAGTGTAAAAAAAAATTGGCTCAAAATTATCAAAGTAACTCGTAGAAATAATTAATTGAAGCTGTGAAAATAACCATGAAAAATAGTGATAAAAAAGAAGGGAAAGCTCCCACCAAGGGTTGAACTCACGCCCTCAACGTGGTGGGCTTAAACTTTACTACTGGACCACTACGCTATGGGTTGATGAGTGATGCATAGTGAAAATAATATAGAGAGTTTCAAGTTGAAAATGGTTTAAAAAATAAAATCAAAATGTCTGGGGTGAGGGGATTCGAACCCCAAACCTTGCACACACACAAACCCTAAAAACGCACGCTCTAACTATTGGGGTGGTGATACATTCGTTGATTAATTTGCAACAAAATAATAATATTATACAAAATTAACTAAGATTGAAAAATGTCACCAACACCATTGTAAACACTCAAATTTGAATTTCACAACTCTCTAAATACTTAACCAAATGGCATGATGTAAAAATGAAAGTTGTTGGAAATTTTTCTAGGAATTGAATGGTATTAACAAATTTCATTTATATTTAGTGTAATTTAAAATAACACTCATGAACACATAAACCCTAAAACTAGAGTAATTAGTATGAAATACTATATGATATAGTTTATGTACAATTAACATAGGGGAATCACTCACTACATTATGACAAACAAACTGGTAACTCAAATGATCAGATATGATGCATGAATCATAGGGATCAATTTTTTGAGAAAAATTACCATGCAAGTGAGAATCGAATTCTTTGATAGAGGTGTTCCAAATGTAATTTCTTAATGTTAACAGCTTCCTAGACCTCCAAGGAGTGTGTTGATGTGCTCAAATTGGTTTGAAAACTTCTGAAACTCTTTTGCCAAACCAATCTATAACTTGGTGCAAGTGGGATATGGACCTGGTGATTCTAGTGTTATAGAAGTAAGGTGAGTGTTTGAATCACTTCTATATGATGTATATGAAATGTTTTGATCACTGGTTTCTATGGAAATTTCTTGGAGATGAATTTTCAAGTTTTCACTTTCTTGAGACTTTGAACTTTGGAAAGGAGGAGGAATGAGAGAAAACTAGCTTCTTGCTATGTTTTGGTATGTTTTAAATGATGAAATTGAACCCTATTTATAGGAAGATGTTTCAGATATTTGTGAATTTGAATGGCTTAGGATACATGTTATTATCCAATGGGTGATGTGATGTACCTATTACTTGAGTGCCAAGGTACATATTGTAAGAGCACAGATTGTGTCTTAGTTATATCTCTATGTTTTGATGATAACACTTATAAATTTTGTATTCAAGAATTATATACTCTAAACGTGTTCTAGATTGTTTGCTACAGGCACTAAAGAAAATTATCTTAAGAAAGCAAAATTGGATCTGAACATTGTTTTTTTATGAAAGGCTTCATAAGTTCAAGAGCATCTTTAGTGAAGATCTGAACACTGCTCCCAGAAGAATCTAACTACTGAAGATTCTGAAGAAGGAGCCTCTAAAGCATAGAAGACTCTGCTCTGAGAGATTTATACGCTCAAGCACACAAGCTGCACATTCTCTGATTCAGCTCAATCTGAAGAACGTTTAAGACTCTGATGATCCAGATGATCCTTAGTCTGGAGACTCTGAAGATTCAGATTCTAATGTTGAAAGCTGAACTTACTTTGAAGAAGATTTAAATATGTACGTTGGTTTTTCTCAACAGCTCTTTCCTATTTTGTGCTAGACACAAGGACACAGACAAAAAGGTTTTATCTGTGCACTCCTTTCTGAGGAAAGTTTTCTGCAAGTGAAGACAAAAGGCATCAGGCTTGTTTCAGCACAGCCTCCAATGTGAAGACAAAAGGCTTTAGGCTTTTCTGCACAGCCTTCAACGTAACAAGACTTCTTGGATCTTAGTGCCTATATAAAGAAGTCCACTCCATCTTCTTCAGTATCGAATCTCTAGCAAAATCACTCCTCAAAGCAAATCTTTCAAAGCTCTTAATTATATTATTTTTGCTTTAACTTTGTTCTTAACTTAAGAGAAATATCACTGTTGTGATAACAGCTTATTAGAAGCATTCTTACTCTTGTAATAGTTTTACATTGTTTGTAAAAGGTTTTCCTTAAGAGGATCCAATTGGGATCAGTTGCTCTTGAGAAGACTAAGAACAGTTGTTCTTAGGTGTTGCTATTTGTAATCTGTTTGATTAAAATAGTGGATTAAGTCCTTGACAGAGAAAGGCAAATCCCTCTTGAGAGGGTGGACTGGAGTAGTTGTTTTCAACGAACCAGGATAAAAATATCTGCGTTCTAATCTTTGATTTTTAGTCTTACTTATTCAACCCCCCCCCCCCCCTTCTAAGTAATTTTCTCACCTTCAGTTGGCATCAGAGCTCCGGTTCTGCGTGTGCTCCACTTAACCGTGACAGTTAAAGATCCTGTGAGAAAGATACTTTGATATTTGTTTTGTTGTCAATATGGATACATCTACATCAACTTTCAACAACAAATATGAAGGAGATAGGATCAGTACCAAGCCACCCATGTTTGATGGGGAAAAATTTGACTATTGGAAAGATAGAATAGAAAGTTTTTTCCTTGGGTATGATGCTGATCTTTGGGATATGGTCATTGATGGATATAAACATCCTACTGATGAGGATGGCAAAAAGATTGATAGAAAATCAATGACTGAAGTACAGAAAAGAGATTTCAAGAATCACCACAAAGCCAGAACTATATTGCTTAATGCAATCTCTCATACTGAGTATGAGAAGATTACAAACAGAGATACTGCTCATGACATGTTTGAGTCACTCAAAATGACTCATGAGGGAAATTCTCAGGTTAAAGAGACCAAGGCGCTGGCGCTCATACAGAAGTATGAGGCATTCAAAATGGAAGAGTCTGAAAATGTTGAAACTATGTTTTCTAGATTTCAGATTCTTACTGCTGGTCTGAAAGTTCTGGATAAGGGCTACTCAACGTCAGATCATGTCAAGAAGATCATCAGAAGTCTTCCCACCAGATGGAGACCAATGGTGACTGCATTGAAGATGGCAAAAGATCTGAACAAGATCTCCTTAGAAGAACTTATCAGTTCTTTGAGAAGCCATGAAATAGAGCTGGAGGAAGATGAACCCCAGAAGAAAGATAAAGGTAAATCCATAGCTTTAAAATCGAACAAACCTCTTAAAGCTTTGCAGGTAAAAGAAGAAAGTTCTGAAGAATCGTCTTCTGAAGAAGAAGATGAACTGTCCATGCTTTCCAGAAGAATCAACAAGCTTTGGAAGTACAAGGGAAAGGAGTTTAACAACTTCAGAAAAGCTGACCACAGGAAGGAGTCTTCTGGACACAGAAGATCTGGAAAGAAAGAGGTCACATGCTATGAATGCAAGGAACCTGGGCACTACAAAAATGACTGCCCCAAACTTCTCAAGGAGAAACCCAAGAGAAAGTTTGATAAAAAGAAGAAGGTTCTTATGGCAACTTGGGATGATTCAGATGAATCTGAATCTGAATCTGAAGCAGAAGAAGAGTGTGCCAACATGGCATTAATGGCTGGAATAGAAGATCAGAATGAAGAATTATCATCTGAATCTGAGTCAGACTCCGACTCTGACGCTGAAGAGGTAATGTCTAAACTTACCAAAGAAGAACTTATAAAGGTGCTATCTGAAGTTTTGAAAAGCTACAATAATATCAAACTCAAGAACAAGAAGCTGAAAAGCAATCTTGAATCTGAGATTGATAATCTGAAAACAGAACTTGTTGAGCAGAGAGAAATAAATTTAAAAATCAAAAATGATTTGGAAATTGCCCAACAAGAATATGACTCTGAAGCTAAGTCATCTGAAAATATTTTGGAAAAATATGACTTTAGTTTTCAGAAGTTCCTCACTAAAAGCATAGACAGGAGCAAAATGGCTTCTATGATCTATGGAGTTAGTAGGAATAAAAGAAAGGGAATTGGATTTCAATCTTCTTCTCTTGAAAAAGATGTAAGACCAATACCTGTAGATGATCTGATCATTAAGATAACTCCTTTATACTCTAATTTTAAATTTGGTCATTTAAATGATATTAAACACACGAGCTCTGAAAAGAATACTCATGTGTTTAGATCTAAGGCAAGTCTAAACAAAAACTATGTTGAAAAACAAAAGTTTAGACAAACCTACAAGGCAACTAACCCTAAAGGACCCAAGAAGATCTGGGTACCTAAAGACAAAATAATCCCTGTTGCAGATGTCCTTAGTAGCAAAGTCAGGACACCAATCATGGTACCTGGACTCTGGATGCTCACGACACATGACGGGAGAAAGGTCTATGTTCCAAAGTCTGGAACTTAGATCTGGAGGGGACGTGAAATTTGGAGGGAACCAGAAGGGCAAGATCATTGGCTCTGGAACTATAGGTAATGGCAACCTACCCTCTATTTCTAATGTTCTGTTAGTTGAAGGATTGAAACATAATCTATTGTCCATAAGTCAATTAAGTGACAATGGTTATGATATAATCTTTAATCAAAAATGTTGCAAAGCTGTATGTCAAAAGGATGGCTCTATCCTATTCAATGGAAAGAGGAAACACAACATTTATAAAATTAACCTTTCAGAACTTAAAGTTCAAAATGTAAAATGCCTCTTATCTGTGAATGATGAGCAATGGGTCTGGCATAGAAGATTGGGGCATATTAATATGAGACGTATATCTCAGATTAATAAACTCAATCTGGTCAGAGGACTTCCTAAGTTGAAGTTCAACTCAGATGCTCTGTGTGAAGCATGTCAAGAGGTAAATTTTCAAAATCTCATTTTAAATCAAAAAATGTTGTTTCTACCTCCAGACCATTGGAATTACTTCACATTGATCTGTTTGGACCAGTGAAAACTGCATCCATCAAAGGCAAGAAGTATGGGTTAGTCATTGTAGATGTCTACAGCAGATGGACATGGGTAACGTTTCTAAAACACAAGGATGAGTCTCATTCTGTGATCTTTGACTTCTGCAATCAAGTCCAGACTGAAAAAGATTGTAAAATTATTAAAGTCAGAAGTGATCATGGTGGAGAATTTGAAAATAAACATTTTGAAAAATATTTTTCTGAAAAAGGCATTGCACATGATTTCTCCTGTCCTAGAACTCCACAACAAAATGGAGTTGTAGAAAGGAAAAATAGAACATTGCAAGAAATGGCCAGAACCATGATCAACGAGACAAATTTGGCAAAATATTTCTGGGCAGAAGCAATTAACACAGCTTGTTATATTCAGAACAGAGTGTTTGTAAGACCTATTCTGAAA
>CAWUDS030004461.1:0-54542 GCA_963859935.3 Lathyrus sativus
AAAGTCTTGTATTGTGAGGGCAAATTTTGGGGTGCAACAGCTGCCCCTGTTCAATTTCTGAAACCTGAGGGGTTAGATTGGTATATTTGCCAGTCGTAACCTGGAAGGTTGAAGGGGATTGAACACAAAAGCCCAAAAATTTGCACTCACCAGTGCATGGAGTGATATTGATGGTTGGTTGAACATGATTGAGTGGGCTTAAAGATGCCACTAGGGGAAAGTTCTTCAGTAGTATAATGAGAACTGTCAGGAGTCTGGAGTAATACTGATGTAACAGCATGTCTTCATGAGGATAGAGCAATCAATAATGATAACCCTAAAGCAGTCTTGAAGTGATAAATCTGACCTCAGGAGGATAGGGCAATCAATAGCTCTAAAGCAGTCTTGAAGTAATAATGGCTTCAGGAGGATAGAGCAATCAATAGCTCTAAAGCAGTCTTGAAGTAATAGAATGGCTTAAGTAGGATAGAGCAATCAACAGCTCTAAAGCAGTCTTGAAATAATAATGTGATATGTCTTCAGGAGGATAGAGCAATCAATAGCTCTAAAGCAGTCTTGAAGTAATGATTTCAGGAGGATAGAGCAATGGATAGCTCTAAAGCAGTCTTGAAATAATAATGTAATTTCAGGAGGATAGAGCAATGGATAACTCTAAAGCAGTCTTGAAATAATTAGATGGCTTCAGGAGGATAGAGCAATGAATAGCTCTAAAGCAGTCTTGAAGTAGTAATATGACCTCATGAGGATAGAGCAATGAATAGCTCTAAAGCAGTCTTGAAGTAACAGGATGATTTCAGGAGGATAGAGCAATCAGTAGCTCTAAAGCAGTCTTGAAGTCATGAGAGGCTATCAGGAGGATAAAATAACCCTGAGGTTACAATAAAGCAGTCCCAAAGTAATAAGAAGCTCATCAGGAGGATAAAGTAACCCTGAGGTTACAATAAAGCAGTCCCAAAGATCATAAGATTGTTTGTTGGATAATTAACCTGAAAACAAGGTAGCATTCTGTATAACAACATTAGTTTACGCTTTATGTATGCATGTATGACATGATGCACTTAGGTAATGTACTATAGACATATATGTTATGGTATGATGTAAATGATGTATGTATGCTATGACACTGCTGGAAGTGTCTGGATATCCTTGTATAACAACTGCTGGCCAAGGAAAATAAATCCCGATTCGTTGTTGAAGAATATATAACCCTCTGTCTGCTGGGGATAACAAGGTATAGATAACCTCCCGTTGTTGGGGATAGTAGGGTATAGATAACCTTCGTTTTCGTTTGATAGTAGGATAAGTATAACATCCCGTCTTCGTTCATCGTGCCCTTATTGGAAAGTAATTTCCCGTATATCCGTATGAGGATAAAAGAGATGGATATAAATTCCAGGGGAGATTAGACTTTGTGAAAATGGATTAGTCCTACTGATGGTTTGTAACTGCCTTGTAAAGATGAACCGGCGGAGCTTCGTTGAAATCCTTCCCTCGTTCGTCCTTAGTAAATACTATTACTGCATTTTCATGCATTTCTGGTAAACATCAATCATATTAAAAGCATACATGCATTTCTGGTAAACATCAATCATATTCAAAGGCATACATACATTCAAACACAACCAATGGACGTTTCGCTTATGTAAATAGGGTAAAAGTAAATCTGGATTCAAAAGATGGAATTTATTTATATCAAAAGTGACCCATACACGGGTAAGTTTGTACAAGGAGACATAAACCCTAGTAAGAGAGTTTTGTCATGAAGTTTTACAAAAAGAATCAGCTATGTGGGAAATAATCCTATTGAGTTTCAATTCTACTATTGCCACTCAAGTATCTCATCTTCTTGCTGTTGAGACGGAAACGATTGGATTGAGCTTTATCTGTTTGAGCTTGAGTAAGTAGTACAACTGGTTGCAGTTTCATGAGTGATCCAAACGAGACATAGTCATACGCTTTAATCCCTAACTTTTGCCTGGATTGCCCTTTCAGGTTTTCAATCCACCGGGATACCCTTTTTTGCCCAAGCCGCCTTTTCAGGTTTTCGACTTGCCGGGTGTACATCTTTTTATATATATATCCCTAATTTTTGCCCAAACCCTTTTGGTTTGCCGGGATGCCCTTATTTTTGCCTAGGCCTGTCAACCTAGCGGGTCTCTTTTTATGCGTAGTATTTTTTTAACTATGTCTGCGTTTACAGGTTGTGGGAAGTCTTCACCATCCATTGTAGTCAGTATCATGGCACCTCCTGAGAACACTGTCTTGACTACAAATGGTCCCTCATATGTTGGAGTCCACTTGCCCCTAGGATCACCCTGTGGTAATATGATACGCTTGATTACCAAGTCACCAGCCTGATATACCTTTGGCTTAACCTTCTTGTTAAAAGCTTTGATCATCCGTTTCTGGTACATCTGGCCATGACAAACTGCTGCTAACCTTTTCTCATCAATCAAATTTATCTGGTCAAGTCGAGTCTGAATCCACTCATCTTCATCCAAGCCTGCATCCTTCATAATTCTCAAGGAGGGGATCTGAACTTCAATAGGCAGAACTGCTTCCATACCATAGACTAAGGAGAATGGGGTTGCCCCTGTTGAAGTACGTATTGTAGTACGATAACCATGCAGAGCAAATGGTAACATCTCGTGCCAATCCTTGTAAGTAACAGTCATCTTCTGTACAATCTTCTTAATGTTCTTATTAGCAACTTCAACTGCCCCATTCATCTTTGGACGATACGGAGAAGAGTTGTGATGCTTAATCTTGAACTGCATCTTCGAAATCAACAAGGTAGTATGGGTCAACATATACTGTCTTAGTCGGCGAGCAGCCCATGCCAAAGCGCAGCAAGTTTTCTCGAGCAGTGAGTATCTTGTTTCACAGTCGGTAAACTTTTTGCTAAGGTAGTATATTGCCTGCTCTTTTCGACCAGACTCGTCATGTTGCCCCAATACACACCCCATTGAGTTGTCTAATACTGTTAAATACATAATCAAGGGTCTTCCATCAACTGGTGGCATTAAAATTGGAGGTTCTAGCAAATATCTTTTGATTTCATCAAAGGCAGTCTGGCACTCATCATTCCATTCCATCACCTGATCTTTCTTCAACAACTTGAAGATTGGCTCACAGATGGTAGTTAATTGGGAAATGAATCTTGAAATGTAGTTCAATCGTCCCAAGAAACCTCTAACCTCCTTCTCAGTACGGGGAGCTGGCATCTCTCGTATAGCTTTCACTTTTGCAGGATCCACTTCAATACCTTTTCCACTGACAATGAAACCCAGGAGCTTTCCAGATCTAACTCCAAAAGTACACTTGTTTGGGTTCAATCTCAACTTGTATTTCTTCAACCTCTCAAACAACTTGTGCAGATGATCAAGATGTTGCTCTTCATTTTGAGATCTGGCTATCATATCATCCACATATACCTCTATCTCATGATGAATCATATCATGAAACAAAGCCACCATAGCACGCTGATATGTTGCCCCTGCATTCTTCAAACCAAATGGCATTACCTTATAGCAAAAGGTGCCCCACCGTGTCACAAATGTAGTCTTCTCCATATCTTCAGGTGCCATCTTGATTTGATTGTAACCAGAGAAACCATCCATAAAAGAGAATACCTTATGCTGAGCAGTGTTGTCTACCAGGATATCAATATGAGGAAGTGGAAAGTCATCTTTAGGGCTAGCCTTGTTCAGATCTCTGTAGTCTACACACATACGTACCTTACCATCTTTCTTAGGAACTGGTACCGACATTTGCAACCCACTGAGGATAAGAAGTTACGGCCAAGAACCCTGCATTGAATTGTTTCATTACCTCTGCTTTTATCTTTTCTGACATTTCAGGACGCATACGACGAACCTTCTGCTTCTTTGGACGACAATCTTCTTTCACTGGCAAACGGTGAACCACAATGTCTGTATCCAACCCTGGCATATCTTCATAAGACCAAGCAAAGATCTCCACATAGTCACGTAGCATCTGAATCAACCTGCTCTTGACACTGTCCTCTAAATCAGCCCCTATCTGGACCTCTTTTCTGTTTTCTTCAGTTCCCAGATTCACAACTTCGACTGGCTCTTCATGTGGCTGTATAGCTTTCTCTTCTTGTTGTAACAACCTAGCAAGCTCTACAGGTATTTCACAATCGTCCTCGTTTCCGTCTTCAGTTTGATAGATCGGATTCTCGAAATTGTAATTGGCAATAGTAGAACTGTTATCAACTGGATCCAGAGTGGATGAGGATCTGCATTTTAGTGACGTGGGTGTGTGTAAGAACACATAGCTGATAAAGCAAAAATAAAAGAAAAAGAAAGACAAGGAACACAATATTTACGAAAACGAAACGTCCACTGATTTTATTGAATGAAGTATGCAAATGAAATGACAACCCGTAACGAGCACACCATTGTGCCCCGGGTAAGGCACATGGCTTGAAAGTTTTAATTGTTCCAGAAATTACAAATTTAAAAACATAACACAGTAATAGTATTTACTCCTGACTAAAGGAGATAGGGATAACATCTTCAGCTTTCCAATTATTGAGTCCAGCACCCACAGTAGGAAAAATCCATGCCTCCAAGTTGTAGTCTTCATCTTGATCTCCCACAGCATTGATAACCCCTTGATTGGTGATACGAACAACACGGGCACGACGGACAGCCTTCTGGGACTCTGCAGTGAAACCCAAACCAAACTTGTCAGACTTGTATGGAATATCAGGAAGCTGACCCCAAATAGTACAACCACCTTCTTCCACCACAGCTTTTGCATCATTGAGGGAGGCCATTGCCATTGTTGGAGGGTTTCTGATGACCACAGGAACCTTCTTCACAGCAGGAGGAGTCACACAATCCTTAACAGCCCAGGGAACCACTTCAAATGACTGACATGGAGTTTCAATGTATTCACCTTCTACTTCCAGATACTTGAAAGTGTTTACATGGCTGACAAAGTATTCTTCCTCTCCAAAGACAGTAACAACTTTTCCATTCACCGGATATCTCAACTTTTGATGTAATGTGGAGGTCACAGCACCTGCCCCATGGATCCAGGGACGACCAAGCAGACATGAGTACGAAGGACGAATATCCATCACATAGAATGTAGCAGTGAACACCTGAGAGCCAACCTTGATTGGAAGATCAATTTCCCCATGCACTACTCTTCTAGAACCATCAAAAGCCTTTACCACAATATTACTGGGCTTCAATACCGTATCTTCAGGACTCAGCTTGTTCAGGACTTCCTTAGGCAACACATTCAGAGAGGAACCATTGTCTATCAGCACATGAGACAGGGTAGTGCCCCTGCATTCAATTGAAATATGCAAGGCCCTGTTATGATCCCTCTTGGCAGGGGTCAAGTCAGCATCAGAAAATCCTAACCCGTTGTCATAGGTCAGGTGAGCAACACAATTCTCAAACTGGTCCACAGAAATTGCACTGGGTACATGAGCCATCTTTAGAAACTTGATCAATGACTTGGCATGAGCCTCAGAACATAATAACAGGGAGAGCATAGAAATCTTTGAGGGAGTATGCCCCAGCTGATCAACAATATCATAATCACTCTTGCGAATGATTTTCAATACTTCTTCCATCTGCTTAGAGAGGTCATCAGCAGCTGGCACATCAGTAGATACAGGCTCAATAACAGGACCCTTGCCCCGAGCATCAGTGGTGGAAGTAACAACAGGAGTAACTGCACTCTTAGAAGCAACTGGAGGAGAGAAGACTCTTCCACTACGAGTGATCTTGCTAGATCCAGCAATATTATCAATGTCAACAGGCATATCAGGTAAAGGCTCCTGCTTGACACCATGGATGTAAACATCAGACCCATAGTGCCAAGGCACAGCTTTGTCAGATGTATAAGGAATAGGACCAGGAGTGGTAATGATCAGAGGAGTTACTCTGGCTTCAGCAACAACTTTCACAGGACCTTCAGCAGTAATCTTGATTGGGCCCTGATGAGTGATTTTAATGGGACCCTTTGAAGTGATTCTTAGTGGTACTTTGTCAACCATGTCAACCTCTTCAATCTTCTTACCCTGAGTCAGATGATCCACCATACTTTCTACAGATGCTGGTCTTCTTTCAAACACTATAGTATATTTATCCATGAGACGTTGAATCCCATTTCTCAAAATGAAGCAACTATCCGGCTTATAGGTACAATATAGACAATCTTCATGACAACCTGGAAAGATCCCAGCTTGTACTAACCTCTTTTTGATAACAGACAATGGTGTGCTCAACTCCATAACTGAATAGACATGCAGATCTTCATCAATATCTTCATCAATGGCGTTGACAGTCTTCTCGTGATTTGGGATTGGAGCTGTAATCACATTTGGAGTACCTAGTGGATCAAACTCAATTTCTCCAGCATCAATCATATCCTGAATTTTGTTCTTCAAGACCCAGCAGTTATTAGTATCATGTCCTAGACAGTTTGAATGATATGCACATCGTGCATTGGGATTGTACTTGGGAGAGGTAACATTGGGGTTCTGAGGGGCCTCCCTCAGGGTAATAAGTTCAGCTTTCAACAAGTGTTGCAATGCCTGAGCCATTGACATGTTGATCTTCGTGAACTGTCTTCTAGCCCTCTGTTGGTTGCCTTGAGGCTGCTCTGTTGTTGCAGGAGTTGGATTTGAAATATGGACTGCACTAACAGACTGATGCCTTCTGTTACGATCAGGCTGACCATACACAGCATTAGATTCTTTCTTCCCAGTGGGAGGCTTCTTTGCAGCACTTGATGAAGAAGTGCCCACTTGGATCTTACCACTCTTGATACCATTCTCTACTCGCTCTCCTGTCATGATCAACTCAGTGAAGCCAGATGATGAGCTCCCAATGAGATGACTGTAAAACGGACCATTCAGCGTACACATGAACATATCAACCAACTCCCTATCAGTCAAAGGGGGTTGAACTCTTCCAGCTAAGTCTCTCCACTTCTAAGCATACTCCTTAAAGCTTTCTTTGGCACCCATAGACATGCTTTGAAGCTGCATGCGAGTGGGGGCTAAGTCAGCATTGTATTGATACTGCTTGTAGAAAGCTTCAGCAAGGTCATTCCAATCTCTGATGTTGACACTCTCCAACTGATAATACCACTCTAGCTGAGCTCCAGATAAACTCTCTTGAAAGAAATGGATCCACAACTTTTTATCAGCAGTGTGGGGTTGCATTCTTCTGACATAAGACCTCAGATGCAATTTGGGACAAGAGACCCCATCATAGACAACAAATGTAGGAACTTTGAACCCAATGGGTATGACCACCCCAGATATCAAGCTCAAATCCTCAAAATCCAGCCCAGATGATTTCTGTAATTCCATAGCATCCATTCTATCCACCAGCATCTTGAATTTGTCTTCGTTAGGCTCATGGTAATAATTAGCCTCAGAATCAGAGTCCCCCATAGTGTTGTGGAGACTGCCTCTCTCCTGCTCAGATTCTTCAGATTCATAGTCTTCAACCTGTTCCTTGGTCTTGGCAGGACCTTTGAACCTTCTTCCCATGTTGAGCAACCCAGCAGACCTTCTAGCCTTCTTAGTCTTCTTGGCCAGCAGTGTCTTCAATTCATCCTGCCCCTTGGATAGGTTCAGGATCAGCTCTTGGAACTGTGCATTCTGTGCCTGGAGATCCTTAACTGATTGTTCAAGAGCCATTGCTGAAATAAACAGCGAGGAGATGAGAAACCTGTGCACAATTATAAACCTGTGATGCAATGATATGGGAATGCATATGCAATGTTTTCAAGGACCGCAGGATTTAAATTTGCTTAAAACAAACAAGAAAGTAACTTTTTATTAGTAATAACTTGTTTTGCCTTTTAGGCTTACAAAAAATGAAAACGAAATAAGTACAAAAGATGGGGTTTTAAGTCTCCCATGGACGTTTCCTCTTGGTGTTGAGGTATGAGTTGAGGTTTCGTTCCTCATGAAGTAGCTTTGTTAGCTCTAGGATCCTTGCTTGGCTTGCTTTGTAATGAGCCTCGAAAGTATCCCTTTGCTCTTTCAGTTGGATCCATGATCTCTGCAAGTCTTCCATATCAGTAGGCATGTCTGGGTGAAGGATGGTATAAGCTGTGTCTCCTTCAGCAACAGGTTCCATGGTAACTGGTAGGACGGCAGGATATGGCATCATGAGTGTCTGAGCACGAGATCGTACCCATCTGAGATAAGCCTCCATAGGAATAGTGTACTTAGGCTCCAGTGTCTTGCTGTCAATCCTGTTTACCTTTCCCCAAGCTCGGATGAATCTCTGACGGTAACCCTGAAGATTGTTGTCGTAATCAAACACAATGCCCTGAATCAACATGTCATGTGGACCATCGCTCCGGGCGTAACCAAACTGTCGTAAAGCTAGAGATGGGTTGTAGGTGATGCCTCCTCTTATGCCTAGAAGTGGCACATTAGGAAACTCCCCACAACGGTCAATGATGGTGACATTCTCCATAGATCTGGAGCACCAATGGATGTCTGAGTGAGAAAGTGACATGATCCTCTTGGACCATCTGAACCCTTGCTCATTCTTCATTACTGAGCGAGGAAGGTGAGAAATAAACCACCTAGAAAGTAAAGGTATGCAGCACATCAAAGTTCCTCTTGCCCTTGTAGTACGGGTGTGAAGAGAATGTAGGATGTCTCCAAGTAAGGTAGGCACTGGATTGTGACTCAGGAATATGTTGATGGCATGAACGTCTATGAACTGATCAGGATTGGGGAACAACACTAAGCCATAAATCAATAAGGCTAAGATCTCCTCAAAAGCATCGTAGCTCATAGCCTTCAAGAACATTTGAGCTTTATCCACTAATACCTTGGCAAGAATACCTTTAACTCCACTTCTCGTCTCTAGAACAATGTCAGACTTCTTCAGATGTAGAGCTGCAGCAATAACTTCTGGTTTAAGCTCCTTCTCTAAGCCTGTGAATGGCTTCTGATCAAGAACAGGTATACCCAGAAGTTTAGAGAACTCCTCCATGGTTGGAACCAGCTGATAATCAGGAAATGTAAAGCAATGGTGCTTAGGGTCAAAGAACTGAAACAGCACACTCATCATGTCTTCACTGAACCCTGAAGTAACTAGATCCAATAAGTGACCATGTCTCTTGTTGAACTGGGAATGATCAGGCACTAGGGAAACCAACTCCTTGAGCTTAGCAGGTATCCCTACAAAGTTGATCCTGATGGTGTTTCTACGAGCAGAAGCCATGACCTGCAACAAAGAACAAAGATAAATCCTTTGGTCCTTGAAATGGTTAGAGAAAATGATATGCTTATGATGCATGATGATGTCATGATGTCATGCTCAATCACAAACATGTGGCACACACAAACAAGTCACACCATAGCCCTAGGTTTAAAGGCTTGCATGAGGTTCAAAGGCAAGTACCCTCCCCTGAAGTTAGATGGTTCATCCTGTCCTACAAAAGTAACCAGGTTCTAAGGGATCTCAATATCATTGATCCTTCACAAGGGTGGTTGTTCAGAAGGCAACTTACTTGCCAACCAAAACCCTCCAAGTTTAAGATCTCAATGAGCGTAGTATCGAGTGTCAACCAACTTCAGTCTGCACCAAAGCCGGTTACCTCACTACTTTCTAAAGGCCAAGATGAGTTAACTAGGGTTCTAAAAGTCAGTTAGTGCATTGACAACATATGGCAGCCTCAATATTATCCTCAACTTGACTTAAGGAATATAAGCACCAACCAAGAAGTCGCACTAACTATGGCCACCAGATCAACCGTATCGATATACGTCGTACAGTTTCCTTGGTCTATTGCCATTTACCTAAGGTACACTAGATCCGGGTTAGGACCTTTCACACATAAGAGCACCCCAACAATATAATAATAAAGCAAACAAGGCAAACAATTTAAAGTGATCTTAATTCCTAAGGGTACCCCTCTTAAATAGATCCCCAGCAGAGTCGCCAGTTCTGTAACACGGTGGGAGAACTGACTTTAAACAATGTTGCGGATAGCAAGAGTCGCCACCGACTTTTATTTTATCCATAAGCAAAGGTTATAAAAGAACAGGAAAGACCTTAGAGAATATTTTGGGTCCGGGGGGTAGGTTATGAAAAGGGAAGGTGTTAGCACCCTTTTCATCCATGGTTATCCATGGGCTCTTAGGTACTTAAGCTCACTTTTGAATTGTTTTGAAAGTGTAGTGTGTGAATAGCAAAAAATTTCAGAATAGTTTAATAATAATCCGTGTATGGATGTGAAAAAAACTTGTTTGAAAATTTTGTTGGAAATTTGTTTAAGTGTGAAAAAGTTTTGAAGTGAGCAAGTATCTAGGAGTAGCCTACCCTAATGTTTTAAGGTCTTTTTTATTCTTTATCCTTTCCTTAGTAAGACTAACCCTACTATAATGGAGTAGGTAGTCCTTACTTTGGATGTTAAGGGACATGTGAGGGACAATTGGATTTTGAAGGCCATTGTGGGATGTAATAAGCACATATAAGGGACCATCATCATTTTTCGAAAGGGACTTGATTCGTAAAGGCAACCATAAGGGACTTTGATGATTTTTTTATTTGAGGGACTTGCTTTATACACCCCACTTAACCATTATTCGTAGGCAACTTGAGGGATATCCTTAGGAAGTGAGACGGCGATTAAAATCGACTTACGTGTGTGACGTGTTTATTTTAATTATCTTTATTTAAAAGTGATCTAAATTTATTTTAATATTACATACATGTTGTTACACTCCCTAATTACTAACCATAATAATA
Organism: Lathyrus sativus; assembly: GCA_963859935.3. Taxonomy (NCBI): domain Eukaryota; kingdom Viridiplantae; phylum Streptophyta; class Magnoliopsida; order Fabales; family Fabaceae; genus Lathyrus; species Lathyrus sativus. The sequence continues at coordinate 10,779 of CAWUDS030004461.1, forward strand.
ATTAAATAATTAAACAACTTTACATCCAAGAAACAATTACAAAATAATAAGCAAAATAATTAAATAGCAAAGATAAATAAAATATAAATAAGCAATAATAAATAATAAAGGGGGTTAATTCTAAGTTTACTCGGCAAGACATCGCATCTTGTGCCTACGTATCCTTACGGGAGTGGAATCAGAGTAATCGTAGTTCCCCTCAATAGGGAGGCTAGAGATCTCTTGACAGTGGTCAAGGTCTCAAGGGGAATAAACGCGCCTTAAGGACACGCTTACGCGGAGTGTAGGAACTCCAAATTTCTACGTTGAAATGTTAAGTTGTAATTAGGGTTAGGTTAGGGATTCCGCGGCGGGAAACCCTAAAATGAGCGTGGCGGCTCTTTGACCTAATGCTAGGGGTAAAATTGTAATTTTGCCTGCGGCGAGGCATTTGTGAAAATTAGGGTTTGTAGTTTGGATAAATACTTATTTTAAAAAGAGTTATTAAATTGAGAAAATTAGCAAAATATTAATAGGCAATAATAGGATTTTAGTTGATTTTTAGTTATTAAAAAAGGATTAAGAGATTGATTAAATCGGGATTAAGATAATTAATTAAATAAGGTGAATTATCTAAAGACTAATTAAATAAATAGTTAAGAAGATAAAATTAATTTGATTAATTGAAGAGCTATTAATTTATTTAGAAAAAAATATTAGTTAATTAATTAATAAAAAAGTAGATTGAATGTTGATTAAAAAAGCTACTTGTTAATAAAAAAAAAAGATTAAATAAAAAAAAAAAGGCAGATTAGTGGGTGGTTAACGTGGTGAGAGATTAGTGTGATTAACGTGGTGAGTGTGTGGTAGGCGTGTGCGTGAGAAATCAAATTACAGCTGCAAAAATAAAACAAAACGCAAACCCTAGCCCCCCTTCCGTCTTCCCCAAATTAGATCCCCGGTGTTCTCATCTCTCTCTTCTCTCCCAATCGTGACCGACTCCTTTCATTCATTGCTTCCTTCATTCTTTCGAACCTGAAATCAAATTGGAAACATCAGCAGTTCAATAATCATTGATGAGAACAAGGGCTTACCAAACGTTGGTGACGGCGGTGCCTGGAGGTGACGAGAACAGGTGTTTCGTCTTGTTGGACTCGCGGTGGCCGTAACTAACTTCGTCAACGGAAAAGATAAGTTCTCCCTCTTGATCTCTTAGGTTTATTGATTTTGGTTCCTTACGATAATTTTCGGTTTTTTCTCTCTTTCTCTGTGGCCTCCTTTTATAGGCTTCAGTTTGGGTATCTCTGATTGAAATCCAATTAAATCAGTCTTGAATGTTGAATTGGATTTACCATTTTAGGATGAATCAGATTTGAAATCTTCCCTCTTTTGTCTGATTGTCATAATGACTTGTTAATGAAAATTCTAAATCGTGATCTCTTATATCAATCTGATTAAAGCTTTTAATTCAATATTGGATTTGATTTGGTCTTGAATCGAATCTTCTCTTCTCAAGTGGATATTCTCTAACGATTTTGCTGACTCTGAATGTGACCTGGCAGGTGTGGGTAGCAATGGTTTTGGGCCAAGGAAGGATTAGCAGCCCAGAAAATTTAAGCTTGCATCTGATACGTTTTGGTGAGGGCTTCCACGAAAAATGTTGGTGATGAGGAGTAACAACTTCAAACGTCTCTTTGCGAACAAGCTGAATGCAGGGTATGTTATTCTTTTTCCAATTCAATCTCTACTCCTATGGTTTTTAGATCAAAATGATATGCATCTAATCATCGTTTCCTCTTTCTCGTGTATTGACAATGGTGTTTGGCTTCATTGGCACATTACGGTCTGCACTTTAGGTTTAACCTCCTGGCGCAAGGGTGGAGTATTGTAATGGTGTTGACAGTGTTGTTTGCAGACAAGAAGTATCTTGGAGGGTGAAGGTGACCTCGGTCGAAGTTGTACGAATGGGCTTTGGGAAGCTAGTTTTAACAGTTTTTCCTTTAATCTTCTGTTTGTCAATAACATCTTTCTGAATAGCTCTTCTTATGTTAAAAAGCAGGTGGTAGATATAGATTGATCCCTAGAGTATGAGTCTGTTTCAAGTTCAAGGAGTTTTCTTCTTTGGCATCAGATGATGCTCCCTAAATTGGACAGCCAAGTCTGGCTTTTGAGAATCAGGTAAATCATATCCGGTAGTACTCCCTATTTCCTTGGTCTGCTTCCTCATATCTGTTCTCTACAGTGCACTCAATGCTTACTCGAAGAAAACGACTCAGAAGCTTGGGGACAATGTCAATCCCCCTCTTGGACATAGCTTCTCTGCACCGGGAAGTAAGGTATCTCCACACTGTCGTAGCTCTGTCTCTTTATAGGAGAAATATCCCCGTCCTCCTTTTCTGAAGTAGCATAAGGAAGATAGTTTCGCACACATTAACGGAGCGTCTTAATTGCGCATTCTGGTGTCAGCCTACAGGGATGCGCCACTGCGGAGGGTATTGTCGGAAGTAAAGATTGTCTTGGATATGCTTAGAATGTACCTTGTTGTAAAGTCTATTCCGCAAATACCATTATTTATTTTTCTGGTTTTGAATTAAACTCAAATTGTAGCGATGGGAGCTCATTCCCAATTACCTGTTTATGTTTCAATGTTGTTATGGCAGGTCTCGAAATCCACCGGTGAATTCTTCAAATGGATGAGTTCGAGATTGCTCTTGTCAATAATTGCTGGAGGAATAGATGTTTTACTGGTTCAAATTTGTTGTCGATGCAGTGAACGGTTGGCGGGATTGATCTGCAATTGATGATTAATAATTTAGGTTGGTTTCCAACATTAGGTGCCTCAGGAGGAAACTGAAGCCTTCTGGTGTAGGTAGGCTCACAACTCTTCTTTTAAATTGCGTTAACCATGCTGAACTCTGGTTGTGACTTGAATTCTTTTGACAGATTCCGGTGAGACAACTCTCTAGTGCGTATCATGGCTTGGAGTAATATTTCATGGCATAATTAGAGTCAAATGTGGAAAGCCTGCAGCAAATGGATACTTAATATTTTCTCTGTTAGTCTAATTTGGAGGTCCAACATAGCAGACGGTCGAAGCATCTGTGTCGTAAAAGAGCAAAGTCTTGGCAGCAGTAGTGTGCTTGAAAATTGCAGCTAGGAATAATCCATTTAAGCTTGTAGGAAGTTTGGATTTTTGTAATAGATGTCAAGAGCCTTTGTAATAGCTTGTAGGAATAGTCATGAAGTGGATTGAGTGGTATCGTTCAATATATGGCCCCTTCACTTTGTAACAGACTATTTGTATTACCTGGAGCAAAAACGTGTACTTTGAGAATATTAAATCAATAATAAAGGTAGATGAACCTTCTATTGTCCTTAAAACGTTTTGAGTTAATGCTTTGTAACCCAAATGAAGAATACTGTGCTGCTATTTGAATTCTAAAAAGAACTCAAAATTAAATGCTATTCCAAATCTAGATGCCAATTGAATTTTCAAGAGCCTGTTAGTCCAAATCTCCAATTTAATCGCATGTCTAATCCTTCTGATAAGTCTCTTGACATGAAATAATCCGTCTTATAGAAAGTTCCAACGATCCTTTTAACGGTGGCAACCTTAGTACAAAATCAAGGTTGTGAAGAATCCCCCATAAATAGAAGTTCCATTTGTCATGCAGTCTTATTCTTGAAGTCCCCAATTAAATGAAAACTTAGGACAATCTCTTGTTAGGATCCACTGGTTATGCTTTGGAATGCTTGACTGTGGAAATAAGTATTGTTCATCTATTGCAAAACATGCCTCTCTTTGATGTTGGCAAAAAAAAAATCATGAAGTTTGACTTTGGTTTGACCACAGTTGACCTCAGTTTGACTTTTTAACTGCATTGACTGCTTTTGACTTATCTGATCATCTGACTGAGCAAACTTTTGAGAAAAGTCTTGAAACTTGACATGGGGGTTCTTATACACATATAAGATGTTATGAAGCTCACTTGAAGTCTTGGAAGTCCATTTAGCCTGATTAAAGTCAAAACCCTAGTTTTGGATGCACTGCTTAGGAGGTGCATTGTCTGAGGGAATTGTCAACTCTTCTGACCAATTATGAATTTTGTGAACCTTGTGAACCTTCTTGGAACACAAAGTCTTGTATTGTGAGGGCAAATTTTGGGGTGCAACACGATGAACGCTCTTATAGTTTGGTAAAGATGGTTTATGCATGTCGCTACGTGAAATATGACACAGATTCGCCACTGGATTTTATTTATCCCAAGGAGGGAAAGGGAAATAACGATAAAACCTTTCGGAAAAGAGCATGGTCATCGCAACCAAGTTTTAGGGTTCGGGAGTCGGTTATGTGAGGGGAAGGCATTAACACCCCTCATGTCCATCGTATTTGATGGGAACCTTCTAAATTGTTTAGCTTTAATGGGTATTTTAATCTAAAAGTTTGCTTGCTAAAGGAAAGAGAGGTTGGTTTTTTATTTGGGTGCTCGCCAAGGATTAGGGTCCTTGTGCCTACGTATATTCACTTGTGAGAAGTGAAGAATCAGAGCATTAGTATTCACGGGACTACGGTGAAAAATGGGATGTTTGGGTGGACGATGCTTAACAAGCGCGTTCTAGCAGTTAGGTGTATTGCAGCTCGCTCGTGGAGTCTTATGTGTTACCTGTTTGCGGTAGAACGACCGTAACATGTTCTTTTTAGGTGATGAGGAATGGAGGATTAAAGGTGGAAACAAAAGGAAAGTGCTCGCTAGGATTATCACAATCCTATGCCTACGTATTCTCAACAAGTGTGAGAAATCAGAGCAGCCGTAGTTCGGCCACTTGAGAAATGATTGTGTGTTGGTTGGTTTTATACATTGAAAATGAGTTTTCGAATGATACCCTAAGGCGAAAAAGAAGTTTGATGAGTTGATGTTATTTTTATAGTTTTTGAGAAGAAATTGTTCTTGATTAGGATCACACTAAAGACTTTGGGTAGAGATGAATATCTCGAATATCCAAGTTGAGCGCCTTATATTCAGAATATTCGGAACGAGTGTAGGAGGGCTTCCATTCTCATTCCTTCTCCACCACTTTAAAGCCCATGGTGTATAAACCTAATCGTATCTTTATTGTGTTTTTGATTTTTTTTTAGAAAAGTACCACTTGATGTTGGGTCAAGGATTTTATTGCTTACTAAAAAAAAGGTTTAAGGTGATGCGAGTTAATTAACACTCACAAAGTTGTACCTTCAAATTATTAATTTAAACTAAGCATGGATATTTAATTAATTAACATTTTAATCAAAAAATATAAATAACAAACTCTTTTTTTTCTTTTTTTATATTATCACTTTTTTTTTTATCTTTTCACTTTTAATAATTTGAAACACCAAAAAACTTTAAGGCAAACATGAGGATAGCAAAAATAAAGCATAAAAGCAAGAAAAAACAAAAAGCTGAAAAAAGGGCAAGAAGTTAGCTGTGCGAACTTCCTGATGAATTTTCTCAGAAAAACATCAATAAGTTCGTTGTGCGAACTTCCTTTTGAATTTGCTCAGATACACATTATTCACAAACAGAGGTGAAAGGGGCCAAAGTTTGATGTGCAAACTTGCCAGCGAATCTGCCCAGAAAAATCATCAACAAGTTCGTTGTGCGAATTTGCTGACGAGTTACCCCAAATACGCACTAATCACGAAAACAGAGGCAAAATGTGTCAAAGTTCGCTATGCGAACTTGCCAGCAAACATGACAACACTTTTGAGTGTTTTCATCTCTCTCTCTCTACAAAACTCACTTTTGTTTTTACTACAATACCAAATCACTCTTGAACCCTCATTACAAACATATGTATCCACAAATACTATCCTAACTAACAACATAGATAAAGTGTGCAACAACAATGCAAGCATACAAAAGTATATACAATGAAATATAAAGAGAGTAAGGTTCAAAGAAATGGATACCCAAGAGTTGTTACTCTCCTTCTAATCACCACTGTTGTTTTGTTGGATGTATTTTCTTCTTTGACACTCTATGTTTCTACCACTCCTTTTTTCTGTTTTTCTTTCTAAAAAATCTCTTGTTCTCAATGTCACTTTTTCTCTTTTATTTTTCTGGTTTTCATCATCTCTTGCTCTCAATGTGGCCTCCTCTTTCTCTCCAATTGGGCTCCCCCTTATAGTCAAAGCAATAGGGTTCTCACTTGTTTCAAAACTTCATATTTTTTCATTTAGAAATGCCTCTTACCACTTTCTTGATGTCACTCTCTTTCTTTCCATTTTCATGTGTGCTGCTCTTCTGCACTTCCTGCTGCACTTTGCCTAGGCCTGTTTTTCTGCTGCCCTTTGCATTACTCTCAAACCTTGAACCCATTTGTTTGCTTGTGCTTGGACTGGCCTTGTGGTCCATGCCTCCTCTTTGACAAAATTTTGAAATTCTGAAATTTGATGTGTAGATGCATCATTATGAGTTCATACCTTTGGTTTTGTGACATGAATTGTTTGGTTGTGAGTTAGTTTGTCATTTCTTGCTTGGGACATGTATGAGGCTGTTTTGGACTAACTTGAAAATGTCTTGAAATTTCCCATGGATAAGCATAAATGGTCTTGATTTTGAAATGTTCCAATATTGAATTGAACCTTAATTAGTTTCCTTTGATGTTTGTGGGCTTATTTGGTTGTGAATTATGTGAAGGCTTAATGTAGCACATGGAGATTTGATGAGGCATGAAGGGTACCATAGCATGAAGTTTATTTGAAATTTGAATTAAGATTAGAAATAGCATAATTTTCTAACCATTGCTTAGAGTTGGAAACTTTGTAACAAATGTGACATTCTTACAATGTCATGAAATTTCCCTTTGTAATATTCTTGAATCTAATCTTGAATTCATGAATCTTGAATTTGGAATGATGGATCTCTCTTATGCCATTGAATTTGAAATGAATGAAGTCTTGAATTTGAACTTGTGATCTTGACTCATGTCTTGCAAATTTGAATTCCACTTGAACATAGAATTTGAAACAAAGTTGGATGAATAAATCTTGAATTAGGCCTTGCACTTCATGTTCGTTAGGAATATTGATCTTGAATATCCTAATATTTTTCAAGTAACTTCTCCTTGAAGAAATCTACATGAGTAGACTTTCCAACTTGAATCAAACCTTAGATGACGAACATTTCTTCAATGTAGCCCATGATAGGAAACTTCTCTTATTTGAAATGGAAAACAATGAACCGACCCATTCCTTACCTTATAAATCCACATGCTCGATAGTAACTAGAATGATGTATGATATGATGAATGTAGGACATGAAAGGCTAATGGTGAAAATGAGGGTGTGATAGCGGCCCCTATTTAATCCTCTTGGACCTGGATGTCTGAAGGATAAAGGTGTTCGAACATTCAAGATAGAAGAGAATTAAATACTAGAATACCCAGGATTTTTAATTGGAGAGGTGTGGAATGAAAGTAGTCAATCAATGAGATTGGTTGGAAAAGGCGCATGCTAGTGGAAAAAGGTAATTGGCTATGAAGGAAATTATATGCTCGAGATGCAATGCAGGATGAGCATAAGTGCTTTGCCAGTCGGAAGAGGAGACACTCCTACAGAATTCCAAGAGGATGGGTTTACCATAAACAAGTTATCTGAAACTCCTTCTACAAAAAGTCAGAGAGACGTCCCGTAATAAGGAATCAAAATTGGCTAGGAGATATTCCTTCTACAAAAGATAGAAAGGACTCAAGAAATATAGAAATGTGAGATATTCCTTCTACAAAAGGTAGATAGGACTCTAAAATAAACATTATGAGATATTCCTTCTATGAAGGGTCGAGAAGACTCTAAAACAAACAACTGTGAGATATTCCTTATATGAAAGATATAGAGGACTTAAGAAATAAAGGATTGTGAGATATTTCTTCTACAAAAGGTAGAGAGGACTCAAGAATAAACATTATGAGATATTCCTTCTACGAAAGGTAGAGAGGACTCTAAAATAAATATTATGAGATATTCCTTCTACAAAAGGTAGATAGGACTCTAGAAGAAAAATATTGTGAGATATTCCTTCTACGAAAGATAGAGAGGACTCAAGAAATTGGATTGTGAGATATTCCTTCTGCGAAAGGTAGAGAAGACTCTAGAAGAAAAAAGATTGTGAGATATTCCTTCTACGAAAGGTAGAGAGGACTCAAGAATAAACATTATGAGATATTCCTTCTACAAAAGGTAGAAAGGACTCTAAAATAAACGACTGTAAGATATTCCTTCTACGAAAGATAGAGAGGACTCTAGAAGAAAAAACATTGTGAGAAATTTCTTCTACGAAAGGTAAAGAGGACTCAAGAATAAACACTATGAGATATTCCTTCTATGAAAGGTAGAGAGGAATTTAAAATAAACGAATGTGAGATATTCCTCCTACGAAAGATAGAGAGGACTCAAGAAATTGGATTGTGAGATATTCCTTATACGAAAGGTAGAGAGGACTCTAGAAATTGGTTTTCCTCTTGCAAAAGGCAAGGAGGACTCCCGAAAAAAAGATTCGGAGAAAATGTTTCCTTCTACAAAAGGTAAGGAGGACTCCTGAACAAAAGGTTAGGAGAAATATTCCTTCTACAAAAGGTAGAGAGGACTCCAAAATAAAAGGTTTGAAGACATGGTAACTTCTTATACATCAAGTAGAGGAGACTCCCTTGGGAGAATACGATTGTATTTCCTTCTGTAATGGCAGAAAGGACTCCAGAACAAAAGGTAGAGAGGAATCCAGAACAAAAGGTTAGGAGATAATTCCTTCTACAAAAGGTAGATAGGAGACTCCCTCAGGAGCGGACGATCATATTTTCTTCTGCGAAAAGAAGAAAAGACTCCTGAACAAAAGGTTAGGAAGACTCCTGAACAAAAGGTTAGGAGAAATATTCCTTCTACAAAAGGTAGAGAGGACTCCAAAACAAAAGGTTTGAAGATAAAAACCTGTACAAAAGGCACGGGAGGTCTTACTAAAGGCAAGTTGAATCTGTTGCGAAAGGCAAGGTGGAGATACTTCGTGAAAGAGACACGAAAAGACTCACAAAAGGTAAGTTGAGGGCAATAACCATCCTCTTACAAAAGGTAGAGGAAACTTGTATAGGGTATTAGAACATCATTTGACCTCACAGGCACAACGGCAGATATGACATTCTTTAAGTATGGTGATCATTTAGTTCTTGCCCACATAGGCATCAAGCATCCAAATTGATCGAAGATACCAAAAACAAAATTTTGTCGTGTGTAAAAGATAGCGAGAAATGTTTACAAAAGGAAAGCGAAGGGAAAAGATTTCACACGAAAGGCAATAAAATCCCTCATGAACAGTAAGGCGACTCTTATGCGAAAGGCAGAGAGGAAATAATTCGTGAAAAAGACACGGAAGGACTTACAAAAGGTAAGTGGAGGGTAATGACCATCCTCAGGCAAAAGGCAGAGGAAATTTGCATAGGGTATTAGAACATCATTTGACCTCACAGGCACAACGGTGGAGATGGAATTCTCTAAGTATGGCGACCATTCAATTCTTCGCCACACAGGCATCAAGCGTTCAAATTGATCAAAGATACCCCAAAAAAACTTTTGTCGCATGTAAAAGACAGCGAAGACGATTACGAAAGGAAAGCGAAAAGATAAGATTTAACGTGAAAGGCAATGAAATATCTTACAAAAGGTAAGGTGAGAAGATATCTCATGCAAAAGGCTCGAAAAGACTTACAAAAGGTAAGTAAATGGGTAATAACCACTCTCATATGAAAGGCAGAGGAAACTTGGAAAGGGTATCAGAACATTATTTGACCTCATAGACACAACGGTGGAGATGACATGCTTTAAGTATGACGACCATTCAGTTCTTGGTCATACAGGCATCAAGCGTCCAAATTGATCGAAGATACCCAAAACAAAGTTTTATCGCATGTAAAAGACAGTGAAGACGCTTACGAAAGGAAAGCGAAAAGATAAGATTTCACACGAAAGGCAATGAAATCCCTTACGAAAGGTAAGGTGAAAAGATATCTCATGCAAAAGGCTCGGAAAGACTTACAAAAGGTAAGTGAAGGGATAAACACTCTTAAAGGATCCTACCAGGATGCCCACAGGAAATTTACATCTTTTAGAATGACTGGCTAAGCACATATGTAATGATGCAGGATGTATGCAAAAATGTTAGGGACGTAAGGATATGGAGGTTATGGGTGATGATCCTACCAAGTATGGTTGGGCTTTTGTTTGAGAAGGGTGATTTGGGCGTGGGCTAATAGCATGATTCCCTGACACTCGTTTTGAACTTGAAAGAGCTTACTCGATAAGCTTGAAAGCACGGAGAGAAATTGCCCCAGTTTTAGTTCAAGTTTCCCTAGTATGGAATGGTCTTTGGAGAATTCCCCTTAGAAGAGATATTGGAGGTACCTTGCCATGAGATGACCTTGAGATGGCTTGCTCCAGAAATTTGAACCATGAATGCATCTGTCCTTGGTTAACTAATTCTTGAAGTGATTGACTTTGACGTACTCTTGAAGTAGCTTGCCTCAGAATGAGCATTTGAAGCAATTTGATTTATGATGATTGAGCATTGAAGGGACTTTCCTTTAATCAAAGAACCTCCGGGTGGCCTGCCCCTAGTTGGTAGAGTCTTGTGATGATTCTCTTCTGATCAACCAATTTATGAAGGACCTGTCCCATAACAAATGATGCTTGGGGGCTTGCTTTAGACAGATTAACTTCATAATCATTGGATGTCAATGCCCCTGATCCATAAGACTACAAGGTTATCTTGATTCTAGTCAACTTTGATGAATGGTCAAATCCTCTTCGATTACTCTTTGTTGGAATTTCCTTGATATCAAGTACCGACTTGCAATTTAAATTGTTTATTCACAAATGGTAATTTTAATGTGATTCTAATGAAAATTTAAAAAAAATCATTTATTGGGATGTTGTGGTAGTGTGTGACGAATGAACCATTAGTCTAAACGTAGTGTTGATTTAGTTGGTGTGTGAAAGATATAGCAAGAAGAATGACACCAATGCTGAAGATTATCAAATCTGTGGGGAGTCAGCTTAAGCAACCTTGTTGTAGTATGCTTTCAAAATAAACCTGCCTCAATTAGGTCTTTTGAGGGTTGTAACATAGTCTGGTTCACGGTTATTGAAACAAAGGATATAAGGCTCAAAGTTTTATTTTAACCCACCCTTTCTTCATGACATTCTCCAATCCTACGTTCCGTTCAACACACGCATCTAGAGTTTAACGGTGCAAGAATGAAGATGATGACTCAAGATTTGTTTGAAATGATAATCACTTTATTTTGTTTTTTGTGGATGTCATCGACCTTTTGATGTTTGACATGGTGGTCACTGAATCTTATTTTGTTTCGAGGGCTTGAGGATCTCTTTTTCTTTATTTTATATTTTTGGTCCCTAACTTTTGCCTAAGTCACCTCTTCAGGTGTTCAACTTAGCGGGCTTTTTTTAATATATTTTTTTGAAAGGCTTGTGACTGCCAAGTCATTGGTCGTTGAAGAGCAAATGCCATAACAAGGGGTTTCATCTTGCAATTGAACGTGCAGTCAGGATAACTGAACACTACCCATGCCCCAGGTTTATCGTAAGGGTTTAGAAATCCGGAGGAAACTTCTACTTCTAGGCTCAAAGAGGTTAACTAGGGACTAACTCTTTATCTTTCCAGTGTGTAAGGTATTTAAAACAATGTATGTACGTCATCAGTATGATTTTATCTGAAAGCATACAATTGCAATTATGGGTATTTTGTTTTCGTAATCCTCCCTCCAATTTTTGCTAAAATAATGGTTTGATAAAGAAAGTGGACGAGAGGTAAATGAATCTTTTTTTTTTTTTTATATAAGTGAAGAAAAATGAGCGAATGCGACATGATTAATTCAAAAAGCACGATTACTTCATTACTATTGTAAATTCTGGTCAGCCCACGATGGATGTTCTAACAGAAGTTATAACATCCATTGTGACATTCACTACAGATCTACTATTATGCAGCAAAAATAAAGCAGTAAATAACACAGTTGATTGTTGACCCAGTTCAGTGCAACACACTTACATCTGGGGGCTACCAAGCCAGGGAGAAATTTCACTATCAGTAGAATTAATTCAGAGTCAAACCTCCAGTTTGCACTCCTCACTTAAAACCTACCCAATGACAATCTAACCTAGAGACACTCTAGACCTGAGTATACCCACTCACTCCCTACAATCACACACCAGTGATAACAACCATTACAATTTAAACAGTAGATTGAAGAGACACTTCACCTACACACACACACACACACACACACCTTGATCTTGCTTCAAAGCTTTGATCAAGTGACACACACTCTTGCTTAACAGCTTTGAGTGGTACACAACCTAGAAACTACCTAACCAATGCAAACAACAATTGCTTAGATTACACGTGTTCCTAAGACACAGTCGTAAAGAACAACCTCTTCACTTCCAAACCACTATGGTTATTTCTCTGTTTCTCTATCTTGAACAGCTACCTTCTAGGATTGCCTCTCCTGGTATTTGTAGCAGCAGATCAGTCCTTGGGCCTGGGCACATACATTAGGTTTTATCCATCATAAAACCTCACTTTTGTATTCTGGATGTTTGCCTCTTTAATCAGGTGCATATTAGTTCCCCTAGGGCGTCTAAAATATATCTCATGCATTCTAGCTTGAGCTTCTGAGTTGTTTCCTGAGTTATAGCTACCAGAATAACAAATTTCCGCTTGATGTCATACGACCTATGTCATAACATTGAGTATGACATCCAGCTTAACTTATAGTTAGCTTAGTTAATTTACCCTGCACAGTCCATATTATGAATGTAATAACATCAAACATGGCATTCATACATGTACTCGTATTTTGCCACAAAATGCAGCCAATCAAGAGCACTTACAAACTCCCCCTTTGGCAATTTTTTGGCTAAAACTCTCTATACTTACATCAGAGATTTCCTACACAGCAGAAGACTTAACAATGGTCCTGTCATGTAGGTAAGTCACTTGCTGCTCAAGCTCTCAGAATCCTCACAGTTGGCTTTCAGCCCTATTAGCACTCACTTTGTTAACTCTCTGTAGACTTCTACTACAGATGTCACCCTTTGCTTGTTTGAGTAACAGAGTTACTCCCCCTCAACTGATGCACTTATCAGCTGGGAAATATCCAGTCTGAACTGGATGCTATAACATTCGGCATGACCTACTGATGTCACACATTTGTGCTACTTCCCCTGCAGGGATGCATTCTGCTCCTTGCAAAGAATTCCTAAGCATCTTGTTAGGATCACCCATGTTAGTACCTACAGCATGTCAGACCTAGTTTTAACATACATGACATACATATCATATCAGTAACAGCCCAAACAACTGTTATCACACACGCATCTCAGCAGCATCACCTGCACACTAATATCATAAGCATATCATAAGCACACTAATATCATAAGCACTATGGTGCATATGCTCAATCACAATCACTGCTCATGGCAGTCTTGTTCTTCCACCTGCATCACTACCACATAACCTGTGGTACTGTGGTCCTCATATTGGTTATCCACCAATTCTTCCATCTGCATCTGCTGTACCTGCTGTTATCTATCACACTCTCCCCCTTTTTAGCCACAAATTTAGATCCAACTAACAGCTATCATAGATCATAAATTGTACCAATACATGTGTTTGGGGTTACAAAAACTGCTCATATAGAGCATAACAAAAACAGACTGTCTTAACAGTTCTCACACAAGACTAACAAAACAAATCAAACCAATACATCAGCAACACTGCTTCCTGCCCACCTCAGCCAGCAGTGGTTTGAGCTATAAGGCATTAGTCTTCTTCTGCAGCTGAGCTGGACCTGTCTTCCTCAGTCTCTCCAGAACCTTCTTCCTCAGCATCAGTGCCTTCCTCAGCAGCATCTTCCGAACCTACTTCCTGACTTCCCTCTTCCCTAGTGCCACCATCTACCTTTGTGGCACCTTCTTCCCTTGTAGCATCCTCTGAGCTGTCAGTATCCTCATCTTGCTCAAGAGATTGCAGCAATTTTTCAAGTGTTTGCTTTCTTGCATCCAGTTCCTTGCATGTTTCTTTAATGATGTTTATCACTTCATCCTTTTTGGCTTTGGTACCCCTTTTTGATCTCTCAATGGATGCCATGGCAATGTCTGAAACATGGGTTCCTTGAAACAGTTTGTGATGAAAGGCTAAGGGAGTTTCTCTTTTGCTTGCTACATCACTGGTCTTGAGGATATTTGGAAACTGTGCTAACATTATTCCACAGATGAGGGAAGGAAATGCTATAGGCCCTTTGATGCTATAACTGCCAGCATGCTTCATTGTTTGATCAAAGATGTATGTGCCATAATCCATTTTGGTCCTGGTTCCCACAACATAGATGACCCTCCCCAAGATGGTGGCCACTGATGATTTGTGATTGGTTGGCACCCAGTTTGCAGCACCAATCTTGTGAAGCAAGGCATATTTCATGCTCAGCTTACTGGCAGCAAGCTTCCCTTTTGATGGTCATTTCCTGACTTGATTTCCAGTTATCACTTGACATATTCTGTTGTCAGAGATGGTTAACTCAGGCACAACCTTATTTTTTCTCTCAAGGAAGTCGTTGATGATGGTGGGAGTGAAGACAACACCATTTCCCCTGACAAAAACGTTCCCAAACTCAGACGATTTTCTATCAGCACATTTATCATATAAGTTAACTATAAATTCTTTGACCAGAATTTCATAGCATTGGGAGAACTGAGTGACAGTTTTCATCAAGCCAGCTTCACATATAAGGTTCACAATCTCCTTGTTATCCAGAGCATTTTGAGCAAGCTCTCTCTCTAGGGCCAACCTCTTTTGGTATACATACTTCCACCTGATGACACCTGAGGGATAGTGGAAGGAGATGTTGTCAAGGGGCACTTCAGGAACATTTTCAGCCAGCTTGCTTGAAGCAGGTTTCCTCTTGCTGGGATGTCAGTGACATCCATATCAACATCCAAATCTGTTTCTTGTTCTGGTCTCGATTCAATCTTTCTCTTCTTGATGGTCACCTTGCTCCACCCTTTGGAGGGTCCAACCTGAGTCCTTTTAGTTTCAATCTTCTTGGTGGTATCTCCTTGCTCAGTAGTCTTTTCAGCATCCCTTTTCTTGGGTGAGCTTTGGTCAACTATCTTTTTCCCTTTTCTGTTCATCAATCTTTTGGCAATGTCTGGATTGATCGTTGCTATAAGTTCATTGTCAGAGTACTCGTCTAAGTTGCCTACCTCCGCATCTTTGGCTTCATGCAAATCATCTTCCCTTTTATCAGACCCTTCATCCTTATTCTTCTCTTCTGGGGGGTTGCTTTCCAATGCTTTGACATTGTGTGGGACATTACTTTGATCACCTTGATTAGGCTCAGTCCCCTTAATGGGAATGTTGAGGGCACTAGCAACCATTGCAGCAATTTCAAGGTGTGTTCGTCTTGCCTCTTCAGTATTTAGGTCACCCGAAGTAGTCGTGGGAGTATCTTGCATTGAGCCAAGGGTTTTTGCTTGTTTTGCATGCTTCTTGTTAGGTTTCTTTACCAGCACTCCTTCAGGAGTCATCATCTGCAGTGGAGCAATCTCTAGAGCCTCATTAGGGTTCGCTTTATCTGGACTGATGTTCATTCTGGAGGTTGGTTGTGCCATAGTCGTTGTCGTTGAAGACGATGGGGGAACCCTTTTGTGCTTGTTTGAGATGGTATGGAAGCTGGAGCGTTTGTGAAGGCACCAAGAATAGAGAGAGTGTGTTATGTACGTGAGAGTGAGTTATGATTGCCCACTAGGAGGGAACGTACCGTTTTGACTCATCATTAAATGACTTAGTATCAAAATGTAATTCCCCATTTCCCTTAATTGCTATAACTCATCAGTACTAGAGGAACTTAATTTTTTACATTGAGGTTCCTTGATGTTTCTTGACTTCTCGTCCACAATATTCAGGATATGGTCACTAGGTGTTGCACATGCTTTTTGCCCTTTCCACACGTTACCCTCAGGCATGTCTCCCTTGACCTCAGCAGATTTTGTTAGAATGGTGCCCTTAATGTTACAGAACAAAGTCATGACATTGGGAATGACATTGCTTCTTTTCTGCAGAGTGTCCTCCATGGACTCCATTAGGTTCCAATATAGCATATCTAGCTTTACCTGATGGTCAATCTTAGGGCATCCCTTCTTGTCTAGCCTTCCTACCTGACTTTTCTTACACTCAGCCCTTCTTTCTGAAGCATATTTTGAGACTCCTTTTGCTAATGATTTGGACCTGGTTCTTTTCTCTAGTCCTAGGTGATCCTTTTCTTCATTTACCAGTCCATTCATGTTACTTCTGGGCTCCCATATGTAACAGTTGTTCTTGGATCTAGATCCCCTCATTTCTTCCTTACCCTCTTCATTGGTCACCACACACTTGTCTTTGGAGAAGTGTACTTTTAAACCTTGATCACATAGCTGACTTATGCTTATTAGATTGACAGTTAGTCCTTTAACTAACGGGACATCTCTCAATTCTGGAGCTTTAGGACTGTCAAGTTGTCCAGCACCTGTGATTTCTCCTCTAGCTCCATCCCCAAAAGTTACATGGCTAGATGAATGAGGCTTGAGTTTGATCAACAGATCCTCAATTCCAGTCATGTGCCTGGAGCAGCCACTGCCAAAGTACCAATCCTCATTGGTTGGCATTCTTAGGGAAATGTTAGCTGTTAGAGCTACATTCTTGACAGCCCATTGTTCTTGCTTCTTAGGCACTTCCTTCTTCTTGGGTTTGGCTTGATGCTGTCTCCAACTCTGGTTGGCATGATGCTGCCTTTGTCCATGATGCTGCCTTTTTCCATGCTTACCCTGGTTATCACATTTTTGGCTAGGAAATCCATGCAACCAAAAGCACACAGCTCTAATATGCCCAAGTTTTCCACAACGGTAGCATCTATGCCTTTGAAATTGTCTCTTGACTTGATTCCAATTTCTGTGTGGAGGATGTTGTAACTTTGGCTGTGACATCCTTTGTAACTTTTGAATGTCAGGCTGCAACCTTTTGAGTCTCAAGACAGGATTTTGTTTTTCAACAAATCCTAGACCAGACCTATTTCCTGCAGTCTGACCACTCTGAAGAATCTCCTCTAGGATGTCAGATCCAGAGTTGAGCATCCTTATGGATTTTGTCATTTGCTCATTTTCTCCTTTCAACTCCTTTACCTCTCCTTGGAGTGAGTTTATAGTATCTAGATGCTCTCTCTTTTCAGCTTCTAGCTCTTTGATGAGCTTCTTCTGATGCTCTCCTTGCTGGTACAGTTATGTGCTTCTGATGGATAACTTCTTATATGATTAAGTTAGTTCATCATAAGTTAGCTCCTCTTTACTTGAGTCTCCATCAGATACACACACACTGTTGAGAACAGTTACATGTTTGGATGATTCTCTTTCTGATCCACTGTCAGAATCTTCATCAGACTAAGTGACTGTTAGGCATTTTCCCTTCTTTTTTAAGTATGTGGGACATTCCTTTCTAACATGTCCATATCCCTCACACGCATGGCACTGTACTCCTCTGCTTTGGTTGGCTTTGTCTTCAGCTTTTTCTTTGTCAGCAGGCAAGCTTTTACAATAAGGTTTAGACTTAGCATATATCCTTTTGGCCAGTTTGTTGAACTGTCTTCCAAGCATGGCTATTGCCTCTGATAGATCTTCCTCTTTTTCATGATCTGAAGTCTCAGCAGTGTTTGAGACAAGAGCTATACTTTTGCTCTTTTTCTCCACAGCCTGATCACACATCCACATCTCAAAGGTTTGAAGGGATCAAATGAGTTCATCCATTTTCATGAGGCATATGTCTTGAGCTTCTTCAATGGCTATTACCTTCATGGCAAACCTTTTAGGTAGTGACCTTAGTATCTTCCTTACAAGCTTTTCTTCAGCCATCTTTTCTCCCAAAGCTCCTGAGGTGTTAGCTAGTTCAAGAACATTCATGTAAAAGTCATGAATGGTCTCATCTTCCTTCATTCTTAGGCTTTCAAATTTTGTCGTCAGTGTCGCTACTGCGAAAAACGAGGCCGGCAATGACAGAAGATTCGCCACCTTTCGTTATTTATCCCTCAGAGCGGGAAAGGAAACGATCGGAAAAAACCTGACGCAAAGGTATAAGACAAGGTCATCGTAACCATTGTCTAGATTCAGGAGTCGGTTACGCAAGGGGAAGGTATTAGCACCCCTCACGTCCATCGTACTCGATGGGATCCACGCTTGTTGTGTTTATCTGACGGGTTTGTTACATCTATCTACACTAAAGGTCTGGTCTAAAAAGAAGATAAAATGACTCGGTAAAGCGTCGCACTTTATGCCTACGTCCCATCTGAAACGAGAAATCAAATTCAACGTAGTTCGCCTAACTACGGGGGAAGGTTGCTTGCCAAGATATCGCATCTTGTGCCTACGTACTTTCACACAGCACGAAAGATCAGAGCAAACGTAGTTCGGGACAACGAGAGACACAGGTTTGTCTTTTTTATCCGAGTAAGGTTAACAAACGGTTCCAGCAGTTTGGTGTATGCAGCTCGACCATTGGAGACTTAGGCGTTTACCGTTTGCGGTAGAATCGGGAGTTAACAGAACTCTTCTTCTGAAAAAGGTTTCCAAGGGATTAAAGGTCCGAGAGGACAAAAAGAGTTTGATCTTTATTTTCTGTTTTTTAGAGAAGTATTTTTTTTATGGATGTTTGCAACTGATATCGCACTAGAGACTATGACCTGAGAGTGAATGCGTCGCATGTCACCCAAAGGGTACCATACTAAACATCCAGACTGTTGAAAAGAAACTCTTCAACAATCCTTTCTCAAGTAGCTTAAGGCTCGTAACGTACGATGTCAATTAACCTTTATTACTGTATTTTGATTTTGTTTACAGATGAGAAGAGAAAACGACGCACTAAAGGGGAACTGATCCAAATCTAAAGTTGTCATGCAAAATTGAACCTATGGTTGAGGTTAGGAGGGAAATACCTAATGTTGTCATGCATGGTTAGAACCCTAATGTCTGTCATAACTTCTCTTGAACAAGAGAAGTCAGAGTTCCTATGGGAACATGGCAATGGAAACAACAGTAAAAAAAAACAACTGTACAGAAATTACTGTAAATAAAATGTATGCAATGCATCACACAAGCAGAAGGAGTCGCACTCAACTTCTAAAAAAACAAGGCACAAAGGCCACACACCACACAGGCAAGGGAGCTGAGCTCTACCAAATACCAGCAAGCAAAGCCACACAGTAAAAATACAAGCAGAGGGAGAAACTCAACCTCTAATGCAATACAAGCAAGGGGAGAAGCTCAACCCTTAGGATGCTCTTAGGCCTATGATAATCTACATGAAGCCTAAATCTAATGCAACACTCCAAGCAAGCCATATCAATACAGTAGAACAAGAGGAAAACAGACAAACAGGGAAAACAAGACAGCAATCTCCACAGCAGAGCAATCTTCTGACAGCAATTCAATCCAAAGTCTGTAATTGTTCTTCAAGTCCACACCATCTTCAAGAGAAGTAAAGGGATGCTCTATCAAACTCCAACACAAGGGAAGAGAATAAACATCAAGAAATATTGGATTGATGATGGGAAGCAGGGAGGAAACCAAAGGAATCCCCCCTGACACTCAACCAGTCATCAGAGAAAGGCATCCTCAAAGGTTCTACCTATTGTAAAATGCCACACATCCTTCCAAAGGAAAGATGAGGCTTTCACATAGGGACCTTGAATCATAGGATGAGAATGGAAAGCAATCAAAGCAATCCATGTTTGAAGAAGAAAGAAAACTACTTCTAAGCTTTCTCCTAAACCCTAATTCCTATAAGCTACAAGAAAGCTACCAAAAGGGAAAAAGAACTCCAAACCAAGCTCCACAATAAACTCCACAGAAGCTACAACATGCCCTTAACACCATCCGAGAAGAATCACAAGCTCACCAAGCACCAAAAGCCACCAAAGAAGGCAAAACAAAACAAGCACCAAGTTAGGAGCACACAATGAACAACCTAATTGCAAATTCTATCTAAAATAGCAAACTAGATTCTAAAAATCTACAAATTTTCCTAAGGGAACATGCAAGTGTTAAGAACCTATAGTTCAAATATCAGAGCCTAATTCAATTTCTAAGGCCAATAATAAAATCCTAAATTGTAAATGTTGCGGTGAAAATCGGATATCAAGCTATTGAATTAACTTGAACCTTAATTCTTTTACAACCGGACTTTAATTTATCCAAAGGAAAGGTCTAAAGAAAGAAAGAACCTTTTGCGCGATGTTATAACAACGCTAAGAGATTCGGGGATCGGGGGTTGGTTATGCATAGGGTAGGTATTTCACATCCTAAACATCTGTAGTACTCTACAGGAACCTTTTGTTTGTTTGCATGCTAAGTTGGTAAATGTTTGCTAAGGTTTGGGTTGGGTAAAAGGTGTAGGTTAAAACCTAAAGATAGTTTCTAAGTTTGCTCGCAAAGACATCGCGTCCTCTGCCTACGTATCCTAACTAGGATAGAATCAGAGCAATCGTAGTTCACCTCACTAGGGTTGAAGAACGCTTGATTGCGGTCAAGGTTCAAAGGGGAACAAACATAATAATGTTTGTGTAGAGTTTCACAAAACTCTCTATGTCTATGTTGTAACACTCAAAGGGGGAAGTAAGTGATCATATCCATGATCCTTACATAGAGTTAACAACTCTATCCTAGGGTTCTAGTTGTAAACACTCCTAGTGAGGGGGAAGGTTGCTCGTCAAGATATCGCATCTTGTGCCTACGTATTCTTATTGTCCAATGAGAAATCAGAGCGGTCGTAGTTCGGGCTCGAACTAAGGAATCAATTGGTTCTTTCCAGACCAAAAGAGGGGAAGGTTCTATCCAGACCTATGAGTTTATATCCTATTGGTTCTATCCAGAACAAAAAGGGGGTTAAGGCTCTTTCGAGGCCTATGAGGGTATTGAGCTATCTATGACCCAAGGGTCAATAGAGAGACTTTCCTTTGGAAGGGAGGAGATGAGGCAACTTGGATGAGAACTAAAAAAGTTCCATCACTTGGGGAAGAAATAATTAACAAAGTAATCAATACTTTAAACAAAAGGGGCATGGTTACAACCAAAGATCATATATCTTAACAAAGATGAAAGCATATCTTAACAAAGATTAAAGGTATATCTTAACAAAGATTGAAGGTAACAACCACATGTATCGATGACAATCAAATACAAGCAAATTAGTTTAACCTCATAATTTAGGAGGAAAGCAATATGAAATAATGGTAACAACCAAGGGAGAGTACCCTAACATGTTAACTAACATAGTATAAATGAATATCATAACACAAATGATCACGGTGAAAAAGAAATTCATCTGCATACGCGAGATAATGATCTCAATATAAAGGCAACTTACAAGCAACCAAAAGGCATGAAAATATGAACAAACATGGAATTAAAAAATATCACATGAAAGTAGGCATCTAGACAAACACAATGCAAAAAGAATGGGTTCAAAATGATGAAAAATGGATGATTTATGATTTTTTGAAGTTTGGATGAACAAAACATGAAAATCTAAATGATAAAAGGAATAAAATGCACATGGTAAGACAATGAATCAAACAAATTTGATTATTTAAACATGTTAACAAAATTTTAAGAATAATACAAGATCAATCTCACAAGAAAAATCAAGTTACAAGTTGAAAATTTTCAAGATCATCATGGTAAAAAAACAATCATGGTAACATGTGGAATGCAAGTGGAAAGTTCACATTTATGAGTTTTAGGTTTACCTCTTGAAGAAAACTTAAGCAATAAGAAAACCAGAGATCTTGAGAGCTCATCCAAGATCTTGTTACATAAGTGTGGAAGTGACTTGGATAGCTTCAATACATCATACTTTATGTGTTTGAAGTGTTTCTTGAGTTGGAAGAAGTTTGGAAATGGTTTTGAAAGGTGTTTTTCAAAAGCAAATTTTGAGGGATTTTGGAAACTTAATGAGATTTTGTAAGAACTTGTGATTGTGTAAGAAAGAAAGTTCTAGCTGGTTTCTAGCATGGAACTTGTGTGTTTTTGATGTAAGAAGTGAGTTCTATTTATAGCCAAAGGCCTTGGATCAAGGTATGGGCAAAAGTGAAGCAAATTGCCAATTTTAACCTTCCATCATGAAAATCTTTGAGTTTTCCAATGCAATCTTCATCTTTGTCTTTAAGACACTCTAATAAGATATTCTCCATGCCCCATAGATTTTTTTCATCATGCTTGATAGGATAGAAGGTGACTTGTTGAATTAAAGTTGATGATTTGACAAGGGTAGCCACCTTTTTTCTCTTTCTTCACTATTCACTTTTACAACTTGCATTAAATAATGATTTCCTTTGATCTTTGGTCCATTTTCGTGGGAATTGATGTTAAACATGTTTATTAACAATGTAAACATCATAAATGAGGCTTAGTCTTTGATTAGCATCAATTTGGAGAGGTTTTGGAATCAAAAAAACTCATGTTGACCTGGTTTTGCCAATGTGAGTTTTTGCCAACTTGTGGACCCCGGTTCTCTCTAACCAGGAAGAGTTATGGAACCCACTTGTACTTTTTAGAAAGCCCCAATTAGGTACTAAAATATTTATGCTTGTGTTAGGAACTCATTCCCCTTGAAACTAGGTCAAAAACCCTTGTGTGGTTAAGGAGTTATGGCTTTGCCCTTTTCAAAACCTTAATTTCCCAACTTTTGCGATTACTCCCTAACCCTTGATCCAATGGTCATGAAACTTCATGGGTAGGTGTAATATGTCATTAGGACCATTTTTTATTCCCATCTTTAGGTCAAATTCCTCATGAGTGAAGAGTTGACTTTTCGGTCAACCGAACGATCGATCGGTGGCTACCGAGTCGACTGTTGATGTTACGGGTATTTTGAGGACTTGAAACTCTTTGGATGGACTTTACTAAGCCATAGGAACTTAATGGACCTTGATCCCACCATTGAAACACTTTTTAAACCAAAATTCAAACTACAGTTGACTTTTCCTGATCGAAAACCCTAATCGGGCGTCTTGAACTGCACTGTTCTCAATTCTTGGCTGACCACCTCAAATTGAATTCATACTAGACCCAATGGAGTATATTTGATCTTGTGGAGACTTATTTGAAGTTGAATCAATCCAAAACATTGATTGGTCAGACCATTGAAATCCCGATTTTGACGGTACGGAACCCTAATTCATCTGCATCTTAACAAAGATAAACTGGAAATGGGTTAAGGTTAGTTAATCAACTGAATATGATCCTAAAATGATGATGAGGATCTAAGGGGTCAAAATTTGGGGTGCAACAGTTGCCCCTATTTAAATATCTTCACTAGATGGTGATGAGAGATGACAATCCTCATAGAATCGCAGTGAAAGGTATTTAAATATAGTAAACCAGAAATTTTGTCCCTTAGATCCGATGGTATGCAAAAAGGATGAACGCAAATATGCCATGAATCTAAATGATGCTATATGATGCTTGAATGCAAGACAGATGCGGACACACGAGCAAATATAAAAGAACGACGAAACGACGAGTAACCACTCACGAGGACCCAACACACTGGGGAAAGATTCCGAGCGAAGTAAGCAAGATAGTTCAGACATGACTAATGATGTTTGTTCAAGGGAATCTTTCACGCAGGGGACACAAATTCCACCAGGGAAGACACATCTTCATTGGGGAGAGGAGATACGAACCTCACTGGGGATAACCAGATGAGGAAGTCCACCGGGGAAGATCACAATTCTTCACTGGGGATACGAAAGAAAAGAAGCGCAAAATTCACTGGGGAAGGAACCCACTGGGGAAAACTTGTTGGGGAACAAAATCCACTGGGGAAGCGAAGCTTCACTGGGGAAAAGACGGAACAAAGACACGAATCTCACTGGGGATAACCAGATGAGAAAATTCCTATAACGAAGAGTTCAAACAGGATCTTCAGGGAAAGGTTAGAAACAAGACCGGACGCGCCGGGGAAACTAGTATCCACTAGTTCTCCGAGACTCGACTGGAAAATCAAAAGCTTCAACTGGGGAGACTGGTGATGACCAGAACAACAAACAGCTTCAAACAATGCTAGTTTCCACTAGACTTACTGGGGATGATGGTGACGACCGAATCAACAATGGTTTCCAATAAGTGCTAAATACCACTTAAACTTCCTGGGGATATGGTGACGACCAAATCAAAGTTCTAATTACAATTGGGCATTTCCAAACAATATTGGTAAAACACAGGACTTCGGTTGGGGAAGTTGGTAACAATCAACTTTCGGTACTAATAACGATTAGTTTTCAAACAATGCTAGTAACCACTGGATTTAGAAAGAACTGGATTTTCAAAGAGTTTTGGTGACGACCAGGAAGCTCAAATATGTCCCTCAATACCTTAGGAACAAAAGCTAAACATCCTTAATACATTAGGATATAGAAGAGATACAACCCTCAACACATTAGGATTGGACGAAGATCCTCAAAACATTAGGAAGGAAAGTTGAAACATCCTCAATACATTAGGATACAGAAAGCTGCACATCCTTAATACATTAGGATATGAAAGCTGAACATCCTCAATACATTAGGATATGAAACACTTCATGCAAACGCAACCACTTTAGTCTCTGGGAACTTCTGAACTCGGGATCCAAAGTATACATCTCCAAAGGTACACAACCTGTGCTTGGGATGGCAACAAACATTTTCCAAAGGTACGAAACCTGTGCTTGGAATCAAACAATACATCTATCTCCAAAGGTACACAACCTGTGCTCGGGATAGAAACAAGCCTCTTCCAAAGGTACAAAACCTGTGCTTGGAGTTAAACAATACATCTCCAAAGGTACGAAACCTGAGCTTGGGATAGAAACAAGCCTCTTCCAAAGGTACAAAACCTGTGCTTGGAGTTAAACAATACATCTCCAAAGGTACGAAACCTGAGCTTGGGATCAAACAATTCATCTATCTCCAAAGGTACTCAACCTGTGCTTGGGATATCAACAAACATCTTCCAAAGGTACAAAACCTGTGCTTGGAATCAAACAATACATCTATCTCCAAAGGTACATAACCTGTGCTCGGGACAGAAACAAACCTCTTCCAAAGGTACAAAACCTGTGCTTGGAATCAAACAATACATCTATCTCCAAAGGTACACAACCTGTGCTCAGGATAGAAACAAACATCTCCAAAGGTACACAACCTGTGCTCAGGATAGAAACAAACATCTCCAAAGGTACAAAACCTGTGCTCAGGATAGAAACAAACATCTCCAAAGGTACAAAACCTGTGCTTGGAATCAAACAATACATCTCCAAAGGTACGAAACCTGAGCTTGGGATCAAACAATTCATCTATCTCCAAAGGTACTCAACCTGTGCTTGGGATAGCAACAAACATCTTCCAAAGGTACAAAACCTGTGCTTGGAATCAAACAATACATCTATCTCCAAAGGTACACAACCTGTGCTCGGGACAGAAACAAACCTCTTCCAAAGGTACAAAACCTGTGCTTGGAATCAAACAATACATCTATCTCCAAAGGTACACAACCTGTGCTCGGGACAGAAACAAACCTCTTCCAAAGGTACAAAACCTGTGCTTGGAATCAAACAATACATCTATCTCCAAAGGTACACAACCTGTGCTCAGGATAGAAACAAACATCTCCAAAGGTACAAAACCTGTGCTTGGAATCAAACAATACATCTCCAAAGGTACGAAACCTGAGCTTGGGATCAAACAATTCATCTATCTCCAAAGGTACTCAACCTGTGCTCGGGATAGAAACAAACATCTCCAAAGGTACGAAACCTGAGCTTGGGATGGAAACCATCGTGACTTAGTTTGGAATGATACACAACCAAATTGTCAGTATTCGTCGTCCATGGGTTTTCATAATGCTAGTTACCAACGGGCCTTACTTGAAATATGATTGGTCACCACCAAATTACTTATATCAGTATCCACTGGATTTTCAAACAATGCAGGTCACAACCGTGCGTCGACATCCTTAAGATAAACTTCTCAAATGTGACTTCCATTTATCACTGGTGCAGGTTAAGCTTCTCTACAGAGACTGCCACTTACCGCTGAAGACAATTAAACTTCTTCGAAGAGATGCCATTTATCGTTGAATATGGTTAAGCTTCTCCTAAGAGATTGCCACTCACCACTGAAGACGATTAAACTTCTCCGAAGAGACTGCCATTTATCGCTGATGAAGGTTAAGCTTCTCCTAAGAGATTGCCACTCACCACTGAAGATGATTAAACTTCTCCGAAGAGACTGCCATTTATCGTTGATGAAGGTTAAGCTTCTCTACAGAGACTGCCACTCACCTGTTGAAGACGATTAAACTTCTCCGAAGAGACTGCCATTTATCGTTGATAAAGGTTAAGCTTCTCCCAAGAGACTGCCACTCACCTGTGAATACGATTAAACTTCTCCGAAGAGATTGCCATTTATCGCTGAAGACGATAAGCTTCTTGTCAAAGATTGCCACTTATATGTGAATACGATTAAACTTCTCCGAAGAGACTGCCATTTATCGTTGAAGACGATAAGCTTCTTGTCAAAGATTGTCACTTATCTGTATTACCATGTAAGATGTTCTTCTTGATAGATAGTGCAAAATAAATGCACATCTAGGTAGGTTCGGCGACCGACAGGGACCGAAGTTCAATTTAGGATCAAGCTAGAAAGAAACTTTCAAACAAGACTCCAACCATTGAGAAATGAACTCGAATGGGGACCCATCTTATCCAATCATGGAAAAAGATAACTGAAGCAACCATCATCCACGAGGATTAAACTCTGTGGGGAATTGATAAAGGATGGACATTTTATGCTTAAGGGCTGACAACTCTATTGGAGAGGGACAACATACCCATTCACCGAGGAGGGAATCAAAGTGAAACAGGAACAAGTGACAACCAGAGATAGCAAAAATGCACGGATGTTATGCATATGCTTTATGCCCTGCTTATGTTTATGATGACAAATTAGACAAAACAAAACTGGAGATGAAATAAGCATCTCGACACGGAGACCCAACCAAAATTAGACATCAAAGGGATGATCATGAAGAACAACAATTCCACTTCAAAGTTACAACCATCTCTGGGGGAGAGTAATCTACTTAGGACACAACATCATGACTTCACTTGGATTGCCATCATGAGTTTGAATTCTTTGTTGAAGGAAAATCACCAAGGGAAGTTCCAAGATCAACCGAAGTAACAACTTAATCAGAGAGCTGACAAAGGGTATCATGAGACCAAAATCTTTCTGCCCCATTGATAGTATAACAATCCTCTTTCAGTGAGCAACGGCTATTGCGACAAACAGTCTTTAACCTTTTCTGCCCCAGATTACATAGTCTGTGGGAAGAAACCATCGAGAGAACTAGCATAAAGATGCTTCAATGTCTTTAAACTCTTATAGAGAGAGATTTACAAATCTCGACGTGATTGCCCCAGTTTAACGGTGCTTGCACAACAAAGTCTCGGACTGTGGAAGTAACGACTGGGGAACAAACTTGCCCCTGCTAGCTGGTAACTGCAAAAGGTTTGCCCCAGACTAAACTGTTCATTGAGAGCTTCATTTGATCTTGACCTGGTTAGCTTTGATTAGCTGAACGTTGTAACAAATGATTAACAAATCCTTCAAATTGATTGCCCCAGGCTGAGCCTTTTTTATCAAGTCAATTTCCCTAGCTGGAAGCTTTTGTTGGGATTCCTTTGACATTGGATTGTTTTGCACACAATGTTGTTCATTAAAAATTGGCAATTTTCAATGTAAAATTCGTGCAATCTTTTGAAAACATTTTTTTTAATAAAACACACACGGCGGAGTGATCAAGTGATCAAAGTGAAAGTGATCCAATCATTTTACAAATGATGGATAAAGTGATGAACACATACAATCAAAGATCATTAGGAGCCAAATTATCCAACCTTGCTGTAATATGCTTTCAAAACAACCTTACCTCAATTAGGTCTTTTAAGGGTTGTATCGTGGCTTGGTTCATGGTTCATGAAACAAAGGATAAAGGCTCAAAGTTTATTTGTCCCACCCACTCTCCATGATGAACTCCAATCCTACACTCAGTTAACTCAAACTATATATTCAGGTTCTTACAGGCTTAAGAATTGGACTGATGATAGTTGGTGATGGCTTACAAACCTAAGGTAGTCACAACTCCCTTACAGTATTTGATAGCTTTTTGCTATTTGAGGATTTTTAAGAGTGATAACTCTTACAGAATTCCTCTCTTTTGTTATCCCTGACTTTTGTCTGAACTTCTTTGTTCGAATATACAGTCAATGGGATGCCCCATTTTTGCCTAAGTCTCCTTCATAGGTTTCGACTTAGCGGGCTTTTTTTCACTTTTCCTTTTTTTTCTTTTGGGAAAGGAGGTGACTACCTAATTTAATGGATATGGTAAACCATCATCGTCTTTTATGCTGAAAAGCATCTTCGACACTTTCTTGTTGTGCACGAAGGAAAACCTGAGTGCACCACCTTTATATGAAAAGTGTCTTGTATGCACATATCTTCAAGTTAACTGAGAACTACCCGCCCCCAGGTTTGAGATTTAAGGTTTCTGTGTTTGTAAAGAAGGAAAAACTCCTACTTCTAGGCTCGAAGGGGTTAACGAGGGATTATCTTCCTTATTTCTCCAGTGTTTAGGGATTGAAACAATGCCTTACATCATCGGCAAAGTTAAATTGGAAGCATATCAACAACAGTTATGGATATAATTTTCATCATCCTCCCCAATCTTTGCTTTAAACAACAGTTTAGTAAAGAAAAGAAAATTTTGCATTTTTCGTATTTCATAACAATGAAAGGAAAAAGAAAGAGTGAAACGAATGGACTTAATCAAAAGATGCACAAACAGCTTACGAGCAATTCAAATGCAAAGAAGTTACAACACATGCTGAAACAGTCTACAGCTGCCAGCCTTAGGGAATCAAAATTCAAATTTTAGGCCCATGTGGGGAAACACCTTCAACCACCACTTTCTCCTTGTGATATAGAATTATGAGGGGTCCCACGGGTCCTTTGCCTTTGGATTTAGGAATCGCAGCATTGTCATTTGATTTATCCTCCCGAGGTTTCAGCAACTCTTGCAGTCTCAGTTTAAAACCTTCACACTCTTCAACTAGGTGCCCTGTTGTCCCAGTATGATATCCACATTCTACTTCTGGGTGGTCTTCCTCGAGGATCAAGTGTTTGTCAATGATTAGCTCTTGTACAAGATAACCCAATGCTATACATGCATCTAAGTTGTGTCCTTCGGCTCCTTTGTGAAAATCACAGTTTAGGTTCGCATTATGCCATGGTCCTGGCACCGGATTGGATAATCGTGGAGTCACTAGTGAGTTCTGAATCAGTAGCGGGTAAAGCTTGCTTAACGGTACTGGAGTTTGTCTACCGCAAGTCTTATCTTTCCTGACATGATCCTTCTTGTTCAATTTTCGGCTTTGAGAAGCTTGAGGAGGAACAAACACTGAATGTTGGGCGTACTGACGTGATTGATGGTTATTTGTTCGTTGATACCGAGAATGTCCTTGAGTCAGAGGAATCATCAGAGATAATGCATCCCTCGTTTCTCTGGACGCAACATGGTCAGAGTGACCCTCTTCCTTCATCATATTCTGCAATGTCTCAAGCACCCAATTCATCTGACACTTGAGAATCCTAATGTCCTCTTTCAGCATTTCCTGGGCTTTCAAAAGTCCTTTCATTGTTGCCTATTTGTGCTAGATATCCCCCTCTCTTGTCAACAGAACACAAAATGAGCCAAAAAGACCAATGCAACGAAGTATGATATGTAAAATGTTGATGCAAGTGCAAAAACGCAACTGGTTTTACAAAACTCAGAAGTTTGATTAGGTTAAAAACCCCATTTCATTTATCATTGGAAAAAGTTACAACTTTTTTTTAAAAAAAAAAAACTAGAGATCGACTGAGTTTTATAAAAGTAGTTGCGACATGATATGTTTATGGTGATATGATGTGATGATGCACACATAACACAAAGGCAAGTATTCACAAATACAATGCATACACAAAGACCTCCTAGGCTCAAGAGCAAAGAGTCAAAGGTCTACCTATACCCAAGGATTTGTACTATGGGTTAATTTGTACCTGCCGAACGGGTTCTACAAAGTTCCCAGAGTCATCAACCCATCTTTCGGATATTATCGACTTCCCAAATTACTTGGTAATCGATAATATTCTCAAGAGAGTCTCGTCTGAGTGTAGTATCGCGTATCAACTATTTCGGAAATACTTCCTTATAGTTATCGCACTACGTCCTAATAAGGCCAAAGTGGGGTAAAAAGGTAACTAAAGTCCACAGTGTCATGGGCTCCTTCGTCGAAAGTAGCATTGTTTTCACGAATACTCGATCAACAACACTAAACTTTCAAGAGTGCCTACACTGAGCGGTGGTTTCTCAAGCTAACTTGGTCGGGAATCAACTCCCTATAAGCCTTCTTGAATACCACCATCCTATCATAAGTGCACTCAAGTCCGGGTGTAGGACCGTCTCACCACTCAAAGCACCCAATACCCAACACACAAACAAATATATTGACAAATATACATGTTAAGCAAATATTCACAAATATAGCATACAATTAAACAAAATAGGCTAAACCCTCAAGTTTTGCTTCCCCAGTGAAGTCGCCATTTCTGTTGCGGTGAAAATCGGATATCAAGCTATTGAATTAACTTGAACCTTAATTCTTTTACAACCGGACTTTAATTTATCCAAAGGAAAGGTCTAAAGAAAGAAAGAACCTTTTGCGCGATGTTATAACAACGCTAAGAGATTCGGGGATCGGGGGTTGGTTATGCATAGGGTAGGTATTTCACATCCTAAACATCTGTAGTACTCTACAGGAACCTTTTGTTTGTTTGCATGCTAAGTTGGTAAATGTTTGCTAAGGTTTGGGTTGGGTAAAAGGTGTAGGTTAAAACCTAAAGATAGTTTCTAAGTTTGCTCGCAAAGACATCGCGTCCTCTGCCTACGTATCCTAACTAGGATAGAATCAGAGCAATCGTAGTTCACCTCACTAGGGTTGAAGAACGCTTGATTGCGGTCAAGGTTCAAAGGGGAACAAACATAATAATGTTTGTGTAGAGTTTCACAAAACTCTCTATGTCTATGTTGTAACACTCAAAGGGGGAAGTAAGTGATCATATCCATGATCCTTACATAGAGTTAACAACTCTATCCTAGGGTTCTAGTTGTAAACACTCCTAGTGAGGGGGAAGGTTGCTCGTCAAGATATCGCATCTTGTGCCTACGTATTCTTATTGTCCAATGAGAAATCAGAGCGGTCGTAGTTCGGGCTCGAACTAAGGAATCAATTGGTTCTTTCCAGACCAAAAGAGGGGAAGGTTCTATCCAGACCTATGAGTTTATATCCTATTGGTTCTATCCAGAACAAAAAGGGGGTTAAGGCTCTTTCGAGGCCTATGAGGGTATTGAGCTATCTATGACCCAAGGGTCAATAGAGAGACTTTCCTTTGGAAGGGAGGAGATGAGGCAACTTGGATGAGAACTAAAAAAGTTCCATCACTTGGGGAAGAAATAATTAACAAAGTAATCAATACTTTAAACAAAAGGGGCATGGTTACAACCAAAGATCATGTATCTTAACAAAGATGAAAGCATATCTTAACAAAGATTAAAGGTATATCTTAACAAAGATTGAAGGTAACAACCACATGTATCGATGACAATCAAATACAAGCAAATTAGTTTAACCTCATAATTTAGGAGGAAAGCAATATGAAATAATGGTAACAACCAAGGGAGAGTACCCTAACATGTTAACTAACATAGTATAAATGAATATCATAACACAAATGATCACGGTGAAAAAGAAATTCATCTGCATACGCGAGATAATGATCTCAATATAAAGGCAACTTACAAGCAACCAAAAGGCATGAAAATATGAACAAACATGGAATTAAAAAATATCACATGAAAGTAGGCATCTAGACAAACACAATGCAAAAAGAATGGGTTCAAAATGATGAAAAATGGATGATTTATGATTTTTTGAAGTTTGGATGAACAAAACATGAAAATCTAAATGATAAAAGGAATAAAATGCACATGGTAAGACAATGAATCAAACAAATTTGATTATTTAAACATGTTAACAAAATTTTAAGAATAATACAAGATCAATCTCACAAGAAAAATCAAGTTACAAGTTGAAAATTTTCAAGATCATCATGGTAAAAAAACAATCATGGTAACATGTGGAATGCAAGTGGAAAGTTCACATTTATGAGTTTTAGGTTTACCTCTTGAAGAAAACTTAAGCAATAAGAAAACCAGAGATCTTGAGAGCTCATCCAAGATCTTGTTACATAAGTGTGGAAGTGACTTGGATAGCTTCAATACATCATACTTTATGTGTTTGAAGTGTTTCTTGAGTTGGAAGAAGTTTGGAAATGGTTTTGAAAGGTGTTTTTCAAAAGCAAATTTTGAGGGATTTTGGAAACTTAATGAGATTTTGTAAGAACTTGTGATTGTGTAAGAAAGAAAGTTCTAGCTGGTTTCTAGCATGGAACTTGTGTGTTTTTGATGTAAGAAGTGAGTTCTATTTATAGCCAAAGGCCTTGGATCAAGGTATGGGCAAAAGTGAAGCAAATTGCCAATTTTAACCTTCCATCATGAAAATCTTTGAGTTTTCCAATGCAATCTTCATCTTTGTCTTTAAGACACTCTAATAAGATATTCTCCATGCCCCATAGATTTTTTTCATCATGCTTGATAGGATAGAAGGTGACTTGTTGAATTAAAGTTGATGATTTGACAAGGGTAGCCACCTTTTTTCTCTTTCTTCACTATTCACTTTTACAACTTGCATTAAATAATGATTTCCTTTGATCTTTGGTCCATTTTCGTGGGAATTGATGTTAAACATGTTTATTAACAATGTAAACATCATAAATGAGGCTTAGTCTTTGATTAGCATCAATTTGGAGAGGTTTTGGAATCAAAAAAACTCATGTTGACCTGGTTTTGCCAATGTGAGTTTTTGCCAACTTGTGGACCCCGGTTCTCTCTAACCAGGAAGAGTTATGGAACCCACTTGTACTTTTTAGAAAGCCCCAATTAGGTACTAAAATATTTATGCTTGTGTTAGGAACTCATTCCCCTTGAAACTAGGTCAAAAACCCTTGTGTGGTTAAGGAGTTATGGCTTTGCCCTTTTCAAAACCTTAATTTCCCAACTTTTGCGATTACTCCCTAACCCTTGATCCAATGGTCATGAAACTTCATGGGTAGGTGTAATATGTCATTAGGACCATTTTTTATTCCCATCTTTAGGTCAAATTCCTCATGAGTGAAGAGTTGACTTTTCGGTCAACCGAACGATCGATCGGTGGCTACCGAGTCGACTGTTGATGTTACGGGTATTTTGAGGACTTGAAACTCTTTGGATGGACTTTACTAAGCCATAGGAACTTAATGGACCTTGATCCCACCATTGAAACACTTTTTAAACCAAAATTCAAACTACAGTTGACTTTTCCTGATCGAAAACCCTAATCGGGCGTCTTGAACTGCACTGTTCTCAATTCTTGGCTGACCACCTCAAATTGAATTCATACTAGACCCAATGGAGTATATTTGATCTTGTGGAGACTTATTTGAAGTTGAATCAATCCAAAACATTGATTGGTCAGACCATTGAAATCCCGATTTTGACGGTACGGAACCCTAATTCATCTGCATCTTAACAAAGATAAACTGGAAATGGGTTAAGGTTAGTTAATCAACTGAATATGATCCTAAAATGATGATGAGGATCTAAGGGGTCAAAATTTGGGGTGCAACAGTAAAGTGTCAAAGGGAAACCATGAAAGGGAAGGCTCTAAAACCCTAATCTAAAACAGAACCTATGATTATCTAAAAACCAAGAGAAAAATCCTGAGAGAACATATATCTCTAATCTATAATCCAAAAAATAAAATCAAATCCAAATTCAATACCAATTGGTCAAACAAAAATCAACAAACAGATGTATCAAATATGCAAAAATAAAGAAATATAAAAAATGAGAAAAAATAAAATTAAATTGCAAAATCATCAAAAAATAAATCTAACAACACAGAAAAATCACAAATTAAAAGAGGAGCATGAGCATATTTTTGGATTATTTTTCTGATCAAAAATGAAATTAAAATGAATTAAAGTGTGAAAATGCAATTAAAATAATATGAAAATGAATTAAGAAAATCAAATAAGCCAGAAAATAACACACGCGTTGGATGGATTGACTCAGTAATCTAATCTAAAGGTCCTCACGCTGTCCAACTCACACGCCACGTACACGCCACGTCAATTAATGAAAACGCTGCGTTTCATGTTCAAAACTCAAATCCTCAGATTAAAACACAGCCACACGATGAGCATACAAAGTCACGCTTCAGGACAGATCCAACGCTTCACAGCCTTCGTCCTCATTTGAATCCTCAGATGGAGGGAAGCTCGCAGACGGCGGCCAGAGATGACCTCCGGTCATCTTCTCCGGTGAGCACATACTTACAGGTCATGGAAACTCATCAAACTTAATATCATCTCACTCCAAATTTTGTCCTGATCTCAAATATCACCTTCAAATCCTTTAAATCCTACTAGATTTTAAAACACGAAGAAGATCTCAAAATGCACTTCAATCTGAACTCTCACCAAAACTCAAACTATTGGTATGAATGTAATCCACATCTAACACTGATAATCACATGCTATTCCAATTGAATCAAAGCCTCAAGTTCAGATCAATTCACTTCCAAACAGAAATTATGTCATCACCTAATTTGTCTCTAATCCTCAAATTTCTGATCCAAATTCCATCTATATCCTAAACCAAAGCCTATCCACATACTAATCATGCTTAGATCATTCTATAGCCAGTGTAAATTTGAAAACTACATACCTGACTTTGAGCTTCAAATTGAGGTATCTAGAACACGATTTTAGCTTCAAAACAATGCAGATCGCTTCAATGCTTGATGAGGAACACTTTTGTAACTTCAATTTGCTTGGATCTGGCTTGAAAGTGAAAACACGATTTTCAACTCTCTCCTTCAAGCTCCAACTCCAATCCTTGGTTCTTGTGCGAAATGATCTCCAAAATGGAGCAAAACCTCTCACAGAGCTTAAATACAATTGGTTTGTGGGCTTTAGGGGTCCAATTGAGGCCCAAAATAGAAAAACCAATTTTCAAATTTCCTTCACAAAACCAACCATGGTGGATGCGTGTTCTTATTTGAAACTTCCCTCAGAAGCTTGCAATCAACTCCTTGTAGTCTGATGAGGGTGTTTGGAGTGCTTGAACTTACCATAAAATCAAATTATGAAGTGTAACTTACTTGTGAAGTAACAAACCATATCACCATGAAATTGACCTCAAATGGAAATTCTAAAATTGCCAAAGTGTTTAGAATTATTTTTCTGATCAAAATGAGTATTCATATGGTCCATTTTGAGCACAAATGAATTGATCATGAATTTTCAATCAAATACCTTTAATTTCTTCCTTTTGCAAAATTTTTCAAACCAAGTCTCACTTAAATCCAAATCAATTCATCATGAGTATATGGTTGACCTAAAAACATCATTTTGAGCAAGTTTCATGTTGAAAAAAATTGCATTTGAGGCTTGCAAGATGGAGAAAATGACCTATAATGCCAAATGACCTATAATCTTACTTTCCCAAAATACCCCTAACTTGTAAACCTCATAACTTGAGTTCTACAAATCAGGTGGAAGACTTCTAGTACAATTTGGAAAGATAAGGTCAATACCTACAACTTTCATGTTGGCCAAAAGTTTAGGAGAAACACCCTTCTAGGTCAAACGTTCCTTAGAAGTTGGTGAACTTTCACAGACAAATTTCACATTCCTCAGATGACCTGTAACTTGTCTGGACCATAACTTGAGATCTATAAATCCAATGGAGGACTTCTAGTACTCAAATTAAAGCTAAGGGCATGCTCTAAAAGTTTCATGTTGGCCAAAAATGGAGATGAAAATTTCATATTGAGATAAGTGGTCTTGAAGTTAGGCACTAAATAGGGGATTTTACCCTGAGAACCCTAATTTAGCAACTCCTCACACCTTGAAATTTTCTTGCATAGATCTTGAAATATTATCTCATGTATCTCAATATAACTATCCATGATTACAAATACCTAGAATTGAGCTTTGATCCTCTTCAATTGGTCAGTTGACTTAGGATTAGTCAGATGAAAACCCTACTTGCAACACCTTCAACTGTGGCTCTTCACACTTGGCACAATGACTTGATTGAGCTCCACCATGAACTTCAAGGTACTTCAATGAGATCTACTCACACCCTCTCACCTTGGTCAAGACCTCACCATCCATTGATGATTTTCAATTGGTCCTCAAATTAGGAGACTAACCCCATACAAACAAATGAACTCCTTAAGAACCCAACCTTCTTCCTGATGACTATGGTGACTTCTCAAGCTTAAATAAACCTCTAGAAAGGCTCCACACTTGATCCCTTGTTAAATAAACAATGCTATGCTATGAAAATTTTAGATCAATGATATGCTAATGCAACGAAACATAAACCAAGTAAGAAAAGGTTAGGCAAATTTCGGGGTGCAACAGTCAGCATTTGAAGTCTTGACATTTTGACCTTGGAGGTTCCTTCATGAGTAGTTCTGAGAGTATCCCAAACATCTTTTGCTAGTTCACAATGGTGGACCAGTCTAAAGATGTTTTTGTCTATACCATTGAAGAGTGCATTCAATGCTTTAGAGTTTCCAAGAGCCAATGCCTCTTGTTCTTTGGTTCATTCCTCTTCAGGAATTTGTACAGATACTCCATCCTTGTCAGTCTTCAT
Source organism: Lathyrus sativus (assembly GCA_963859935.3). Lineage (NCBI taxonomy): Eukaryota > Viridiplantae > Streptophyta > Magnoliopsida > Fabales > Fabaceae > Lathyrus > Lathyrus sativus. The sequence goes on from CAWUDS030004461.1 coordinate 47,788, forward strand.
AGGATGTTCCCAACCAGAGTTTGCAGCTCTCCAAGCCTTGCTGTCCAAGGACCTTAGGAAGGCAATCATCATAGGCTTCCAATAGTCATAATTTGAACCATCCAGAATTGGAGGTCTATTGGTGAATCCAATATCTTTATCCATATTACAAGAATTTTGTTTCCCTAGATCTCACCCAGTAATAAACAGGCAGGGTGCCTGCTCTGATGCCAATTGTAAATTTTGGCCAGCCCACGATGGATGTTCTAACAGAAGTTATAACATCCACTATGACATTCACTACAGATCTACTATTATGAAGCAAAAATAAAGCAGTAAATAACACAGTTGATTGTTGACCCAATTCAGTGCAACACACTTACATCTGGGGGCTACCAAGCCAGGGAGAAATTTCACTATCAGTAGAATTAATTCAGAGTCAAACCTCCAGTTTGCACTCCTCACTTAAAACCTACCCAATGACAATCTAACCTAGAGACACTCTAGACCTGAGTATTGTTAGAACACAAATTGGTTCTTAATAATATCTCTGTGTTTTGATGATAACTATTATGAAATTTTGTAATTAAGAATTATATACTCTAAAATTTGCTTAAGAGTGTTTGCTGCAGATATTAAAGTAATTATCACTCCAGAAGCAAATCAGAACTGAACATAAGAAATATGCTAGGCTCTGAAGCGTCAGATGCATCCATTAGAAGATTCTGAACGCTGCCATCAGAAGATCCTGAGCGTAGCCTCCAGAAGGATCTGAAGCAGAAGCTCCAGAAGAATCTGAAGCAAGTCAAAAGCATCTGAACCAAAGAAGAATTTTGTATGAAGATTTTTCAAGCATAGTTACTACAGAAGATTCTGAGAGTACTAAAGCTGCCAGTACTGAGGATCTGACTCAAATATGCTCTGAACTTATACACGCTAAAAGCACACTTGCTGCAAAGACTCTGATTCAGCAAAACTCTGATCAACATCAGAAGGCTCTGATCAAATTAGACTCTAATGATTCTTGCTGAAAATTGGTGAAGAAGAATTCAAAGATTATGTCCGTTGGAATATCTAAACGACTCTTTCCTTATTTATGCTAGACACAAGAACACTGACAAAAAGGATTTCTCTATGCTTTCTTATTCTAGGAAAGGTCACTTGATGTGAAGACAAAAAGGCTGAGACCTTTTGGTACACACTTCTCAACGTGAAAAACTCTTGGACCACTGTGCCTATAAAAGCAAGTCTCCACCCATCTTCTTCAGTTGACGTTTTACCTGAAAATAATTCATTATTCAAAGCTCTCATACAACTCACATTCTTTCTAGAATTAATTTCTTTGTTCTTAATATTAAGTGAAAAATCACAGTTGTGATAAAGCTTTATTAGAAGCATTTTAAACACTTGTATTTGTTATTACATTTTATTGTAAGAAAACCTTAAGAAGACCCAGTTAGGATCAGTAGTTCTTGAGAAGACTTTGAACAGTTGTTCTTAGTGCTTACTATTGTAATCAGTTGATTAAATAGTAGATTAATTCCTTGTTTGAGAAAGGCAAATCACTCTAGGAAGGGTGGACTAGAGTAGTTGAGTTCAACGAATCAGGATAAAAATACTTGAGTTTTATTTCTAAGTTTTTATCTTCATACTTATTCAACCCCCCTTCTAAGTATTTTCTCACCTTCAAGTATACCCACTCACTCCCTACAATCACACACCAGTGATAACAACCAGTTACAATTTAAACAGTAGATTGAAGAGACACTTCACCTACACACACACACACACACACCTTGATCTTGCTTCAAAGCTTTTATCAACTGACACACACTCTTGCTTAACAGCTTTGAGTGGTACACAACCTAGAAACTACCTAACCAATGCAAACAACAGTTGCTTAGATTACACGTGTTCCTAAGACACAGTCGTAAAGAACAATCTCTTCACTTCTAAACCACTATGGTTATTTCTCTGTTTCTCTATCTTCAACAGGTGCCTTCTAGGATTGCCTCTCCTGGTATTTGTAGCAGCAGATCAGTCCTTGGGTCTGGGCGCATACATTAGGTTTTATCCATCATAAAACCTCACTTTTGTATTCTGCATGTTTGCCTCTTCAATCAGGTGCATATTAGTTCCCCTAGGGCGTCTAAAATATCTCCTACATTCCAGCTTAAGCTTCTGAGTTGTTTCCTGAGTTATAGCTACCAAAATAACAAATTTCTGCTTGATGTCATATGACCTATGTCATAACATTGAGTATGACATCCAGCTTAACTTATAGTTAGCTTAGTTAACTTACCCTGCACAGTCCATATTATGAATGTAATAACATCAAACATGACATTCATACATGTACTCATATTTTTCCATAAAATGCAGCCAATCAAGAGCACTTACAACTATTACCATTCAAAACAATGTTTAAAAACAAGTAGCAAATAACAAGAAATAAACTACAAATGCCTAGAAATGACAAGATCTAAAAATTACCAGCATTGGGTACTGGGCTTTTTCTTTCTTGACTTGCAGTTGGGCTACCCTTCTTGCTCATTGAGACCACTATGATAACCTTTTCCACACCCACTCTCGGAATTTTCTTCCATGACAGAAACTGATGAGTCTGCCTGACCAGATGAAAGGTTGACGTTGATTTGAAGGCCTTGAGGCGTAAATGAAATCGATTTAGACTCAATCAACTCTTGTACTTGGTACTTCAAGGTTTTATAATCCTCGATCGTGTGTCCAGGTGCTCCAGAGTGGAATACACACTTGGCATTTGCGTCATAGCCTAGAGGAGGAGGTGTTGGAGGAGGACCAAGTTATCTTAGCTGGACCAATGAGTTACTGAACAACAAAGGGAGGAGTCGATTGTATGACATATAAATTGGGTCAAAGTGTTTCTCTGGCCTCCTTGGTCTGTTCTGGCCTCGTTAGGCAGAGTTTTGCCGCTGATCTGGATACTGATTCTTACTCCACGGTCGGTTCCTCTGACTTGACTGAGGATCAGGTAATGGTCGTCGATAGGTACGTTTTGTAGGTCCAAGTGGTAGGTCGTGTTCACGAGGCATCTTTTGACTTGAGGGGGATTTAGGTACTTCCACAGGAGCAAGCATTTTTGTGGCAACAACTGGTGCGGGGTTACTTTCCTTCCTCATCAGTGTTTGTAGGATCTCTTTAATCAAGTTCGCCTGAGTTTTCAGTTGCTTGACCTCCTCTTTTAACAATTCTTGGCCTTTCTAAAGCTCTTCCATAGTGATCTGAGACATGTTTCCAGTTTTGAGCGCGTGCCGGAAAATCACCTAGCTGGTTAGAAACAAAAGATTGTATGAGGTTCTCGTGGAAATGGTATGCAGATGCAATGCACATGCAATGGATTGAATGCACTGGGATGCAATGCACTTATTCTGATTTTTAGTACACGGGATCAAAGGTCAAAGGTACAGATCGAGGATAAAATCTAATTGATCGTAACACAAGGTTCTCACCAGGTGTGGTCTAAGGTTTAATAGGGAACCCAAAATCACAGGTTCACACGAATGTTTATCACATACGACATGAGCATGTCGGTTGGTAACTCCATTACATGAACCTCATTTGGGTGACATCTTTGTATCGAACCTCGCGAGAAGAGTTTCTCAGGGACCCATACTATGAGACCATTGACACTGGGTTCTAAACAAGGGTTTAAGAGTCATGAACTTTCCTAACTATTTGTTTCGTATGTCAGTCATTTCTAGGCAACAACTTCATCAAGAAAGTCTCTTCTGAACGAGATCTTGATATCGAACCTCGCAAGAAGAGCTTCTCGGGGACCAATACTACGTGACCATCAATCTTAGTTGGCCAATGGTTTAGGGTTCTAAAAAGGTCCTTAGAGTAATGGATTCTCAAGAAAACATTGATCAAAACATGCCAAGAGCTTGACGGTTGTTATCATTCTCAAAGGAATTTACTCTAAGCGAGGTTCTCGTATCGACTATCACGAGATGAGCATCTCAGAAGCCCATACTACTCAACCTCTCCTATCTCAATTTTTTTTACTTTAGACTCAGGTGTAGAGCCTTTTGCCACCAAAGTATCCAATCCATACCACAATATTTAAGATAAGATACAATTTAATAAACAAAAAATAAATCATAAAGCAAGTGAAGAAATAAAGAGAAAACACCCAAATACGCGAAAACAACCTAGATTGGGCTTGACTCGCTTAGGACATCCCCAGCAGAGTCGCCAGCTGCTGCTACCCGAAAAATGACACAGAGTTGCCACCATATTTTATTTATCCCAAGGAAGGCAAGGGGAATAACGACAAAACCTTTCGGAAAAGAGCATGGTCATCGCAACCAAGTTTTAGGGTTCGGGAGTCGGTTATGTGAGGAAAAGGTATTAGCACCCCTCACATCCATCGTATTCGATGGGAACCTTCTAAGTTGTTTAGCTTGAATGGGTGTTTTAATCTAAAAGTTTGCTTGCTAAAGGAAAGAGGGGTTGCTTTTTTATTAGAGTGCTCGCCAAGGATTGGGGCCCTTGTGCCTACGTATATTCACTTGTGAGAAATGAAGAATCAGAGCATTCATAGTTCACGGGACTACAGTGAAAAATGGGATGTTTGGGTGGATGATGCTTAACAAACGCGTTCTAGCAGTTAGGTGTATTGCAGCTCGCTCGTGGAGTCTTATGTGTTACCTGTTTGCGGTAGAACGGACGTAACATGTCCTTTTTGGGTGATGAGGAATGGATGACTAAAGGTGGGAAAAAAATAAAAGTGCTCGCTAGGATTATCGCAATCCTATGCCTACGTATTCTCAACAAGTGTGAGAAATCAGAGCAGCCGTAGTTCAGCCACTCGAGAAATGATTGTGTGTTGTTGGTTTTATACATTGAAAATGAGTTTTCGAATGATACCCTAAGGCGAAAAAGAAGTTTGATGAGTTGATGTTATTTTTATGGTTTTTGAGAAGAAATTATTCTTGATTAGGATCATACTAAAGACTTTAGGTAGAGATGAATATCTCGAATATCCAAGTCGAGTGCCTTGTATTCAAAATATTTGGAACGAGTGTAGGAGGGGTTCCATTCTCATTCCTTATCCACCACTTTAAAGCCCATGGCGTGTAAACATAATCATATCTTTATTGTGTTTTTATATTTTTTTTAGAAAAGTACCACTTGATGTTGGGTCAAGGGTTTTATTGCTTACTAAAAAAATGTTTAAGGTGATGCAAACAAGGTTGATGGCGATGCACAAGGCAATCGACTTACAAGGTCATAAATGACTCGATAAGAATCAAGAGTTTGTTTTGAAAAGGGTTTTGGCAACACAAGTCAGAATGACATTATTAATATAAACATACAATGAAATATAAGACAATGTCAAGTTAGTTGATTTGAGGACACGAGTTAAATTTTAGAAAGTTGTACCTTCAAATTATTAATTTAATCTAAGCATGGATATTTAATTAATTAACATTTTAATCAAAAAGTATAAATAACAAACTCTTTTTTTCTTTTTTATATTATCATTTTTTTTTATCTTTTCACTTTTATTAATTTGAAACACCAAAAAACTTTAATGGAAACATAAGGATAACAAAAATAAAGCATAAAACCAAGAAAAAACAAAAAGCTGAAAAAAGGGCAAGAAGTTAGCTGTGCGAACTTCCTGATGAATTTTCCACGAAAAACATCAATAAGTTCGCTATGCGAACTTCCTGTCAAATTTGCGTAGATACACACTATTCACAAACAGAGGCGAAAGGGGCCAAAGTTCGTTGTGCAAACTTGTCAGCGAATCTGCCCAGAAAAATCATCAACAAGTTCGTTGTGCGAACTTGCTGACGAATTCGCCCAAATACGCAATAATCACGAAAAAAGAGGCAGAACGTGCCAAAGTTCACTGTGCGAACTTGCCAGTGAACATGACAATACTTTTAAGTGTTTTCATCTCTCTCTCTCTCTCTACAAAACTCACTCTTGTTTTTACTACAATACTAAATTACTCTTGAACCCTCATTACAAACATATGTATCCATAAATATTATCCTAACTAACAACAATGATAAAGTGTGCAACAACAATGCAAGCATACAAAAGTATATACAATGAAATATAAAGAGAGTAAGGTTCAAAGAAATGGATACTCAAGAGTTGCTACTCTCCTTCTAATCACCACTGTTGTTTTGTTGGATGTATTTTCTTCTTTGACACTCTATGTTTCTACCTCTCCTTTTTTCTGGTTTTCTTTCTAAAAACTCTCTTGTTCTCAATATCACTTTTTCTCTCTTATTTTCCTGGTTTTCACCATATCTTGCTCTCAATGTGGCCTCCTCTTTCTCTCCAATTGGGCTCCCCCTTATAGTCAAAGCAATAGGGTTCTCACTTGTTTCAAAACTTCAGATTTTTTCATTGAGAAATGCCTCTTACCACTTTCTTGATGTCACTCTCTTTCTTTCCATTTTCATGTGTGTTGCTCTTCTACACTTCCTGTTGCACTTTGCCTAGGCCTGTTTTTCTGCTGCCCTTTGCATTACTCTCAAACCTTGAACCCATTTATTTGCTTGTGCTTGGACTGACCTTGTGGTTCATGCCTCCTCTTTGACAGAATTTTGAAATTTTGAAATTTGATGTGTAGATGCATCATCATGAGTATATACCTTTGGTTTTGTGGCATGAATTGTTTGGTTGTGAGTTAGTTTGTCATTTCTTGCTTGGGACATGTATGGGGCTGTTTTGGACTAACTTGAAAATGTCTTGAAATTTCCCGTGGATAAGCA
>CAWUDS030004462.1:0-89384 GCA_963859935.3 Lathyrus sativus
AAATTAGATGTAAATATATTCAATATGTTTCTTCTCCATCACCAAATTTCAGGCTTCTTTGGCCGTAAGCCACAGAGTTAAAAGACTATAAATAAATGACAAATATTTTAGGTTTTTTCTTCACCATCCCAAAGTCTTTTGTTTTTTTTATCACTAAGCACCAAACATAATAGACTATAGTAGGTATAAAAAATTAATTATATTTTATTTTTAAACTCCATCACAAAATTTTAGGTTTATCCTCACCAAAAACAAAGTTAAAAGTCTATAATCCATGATTTATATTTTATATAATATAGGTAAAAATTAAAATTAAATAATCAGGCTCAAATTTGTTTATATTTACCATTTTCACATTGAAATATTGTAATTAGATGTAAATATATTTAATATGTTTCGTCTCCATGACCAAATTTCATGCTTCTTCGTCAGTAAGCCACAGAGTTAAAAGACTATAAATAAATGACAAATATTTTTAGGTTTTTTCTTCACCATCCCAAAGTCTTATGTTTTTTTATCACTAAGCCCCAAACATAATAGACTATAGTAGGTATAAAAAATTAATTATATTTTATTTTTAAACTCCATCACAAATTATAGGTTTATCCCCACCAAAAAACAAAGTTAAAAGACTATAATCCGTGACTTATATTTTATATAATGTAGGTAAAAATTAAAATTAAATAATCAGGCACAACTTGTTTATATTTACCATTTTAACATTGAAATATGGTAATTAGATGTAAAATATATTTAATATGTTTCTTCTCCATCACAAAATTTCATGCTTCTTCGTCCGTAAGCCACAGAGTTAAAAGACTATAAATAAATGACAAATATTTTAGGTTTTTTCTTCACCATCCCAAAGTCTTATGTTTTTTTATCACTAAGCACCAAACATAATAGACTATAGTAGGTATAAAAAATTAATTATATTTTATTTTTAAACTCCATCACAAAATTTTTAGGTTTATCCCCACCAAAAAACAAAGTTAAAAGACTATAATCCATGATTTATATTTTATATAATATAGGTAAAAATTAAAATTAAATAATCAAGCTCAAATTAATTTATGTTTTCCTTTTTCACATTGAACTATGTAAATTAGATGTAAATATATTCAATATGTTTCTTCTCCATCACCAAATTTCAGGCTTCTTCGGCCGTAAGCCACAGAGTTAAAAGACTATAAATAAATGACAAATATTTTAGGTTTTTTCTTCACCATCCCAAAGTCTTATGTTTTTTTATCACTAAGCACCAAACATAATAGACTATAGTAGGTATAAAAAAATTAATTATATTTTATTTTTAAACTCCATCACAAAATTTTAGGTTTATCCACCAAAAAACAAAGTTAAAAGACTATAATCCATGATTTATATTTTATATAATATAGGTAAAAATTAAAATTAAATAATCAGGCTCAAATTTGTTTATATTTACCATTTTCACATTGAAATATTGTAATTAGATGTAAATATATTTAATATGTTTCGTCTCCATGACCAAATTTCATGCTTCTTCGTCAGTAAGCCACAGAGTTAAAAGACTATAAATAAATGACAAATATTTTAGGTTTTTTCTTCACCATCCAAAGTCTTATGTTTTTTTATCACTAAGCCCCAAACATAATAGACTATAGTAGGTATAAAAAAATTAATTATATTTTATTTTTAAACTCCATCACAAAATTATAGGTTTATCCCCCACCAAAAAACAAAGTTAAAAGACTATAATCCGTGACTTATATTTTATATAATGTAGGTAAAAATTAAAATTAAATAATCAGGCACAAACTTGTTTATTATTTACCATTTTAACATTGAAATATGGTAATTAGATGTAAATATATTTAATATGTTTCTTCTCCATCACAAAATTTCATGCTTCTTCGTCGTTAAGCCACAGAGTTAAAAGACTATAAATAAATGACAAATATTTTAGGTTTTTTTCTTCACCATCCCAAAGTCTTATGTTTTTTATCACTAAGCACCAAACATAAATAGACTATAGTAGGTATAAAAAAATTAATTATATTTTATTTTTAAACTCCATCACAAAATTTTAGGTTTATCCCCACCAAAAAACAAAGTTAAAAGACTATAATCCATGATTTATATTTTATATAATATAGGTAAAAATTAAATTAAATAATCAAGCTCAAATTAATTTATGTTTTCCTTTTTCACATTGAACTATGGTAAATTAGATGTAAATATATTCAATATGTTTCTTCTCCATCACCAAATTTCAGGCTTCTTCGGCCGTAAGCCACAGAGTTAAAAGACTATAAATAAATGACAAATATTTTAGGTTTTTTCTTCACCATCCCAAAGTCTTATGTTTTTTTTATCACTAAGCACCAACATAATAGACTATAGTAGGTATAAAAAATTAATTATATTTTATTTTTAAACTCCATCACAAAATTTTAGGTTTATCCCCACCAAAAAACAAAGTTAAAAGACTATAATCCATGATTTATATTTTATATAATATAGGTAAAAATTAAAATTAATAATCAGGCTCAAATTTGTTTATATTTACCATTTTCACATTGAAATATTGTAATTAGATGTAAATATATTTAATATGTTTCGTCTCCTATGACCAAATTTCATGCTTCTTCGTCAGTAAGCCACAGAGTTAAAAGACTATAAAAAAGTGACAAATATTTTAGGTTTTTTTCTTCACCATCCCAAAGTCTTATGTTTTTTTATCACTAAGCCCCAAACATAATAGACTATAGTAGGTATAAAAAATTAATTATATTTTATTTTTAAACTCCATCACAAAATTATAGGTTTATCCCCACCAAAAAACAAAGTTAAAAGACTTATAATCCGTGACTTATATTTTATATAATGTAGGTAAAAATTAAAATTAAATAATCAGGCACAAACTTGTTTATATTTACCATTTTTAACATTGAAATATTGTAATTAGATGTAAATATATTTAATATGTTTCTTCTCCATCACAAAATTTCAATGCTTCTTCGTCCGTAAGCCACAGAGTTAAAAGACTATAAATAAATGACAAATATTTTAGGTTTTTTTCTTCACCATCCCAAAGTCTTATGTTTTTTTATCACTAAGCACCAAACATAATAGACTATAGTAGGTATAAAAAATTAATTATATTTTATTTTTAAACTCCATCACAAAATTTTAGGTTTATCCCCACCAAAAAACAAAGTTAAAAGACTATAATCCATGATTTATATTTTATATAATATAGGTAAAAATTAAAATTAAATAATCAAGCTCAAATTAATTTATGTTTTCCTTTTTCACATTGAACTATGGTAAATTAGATGTAAATATATTCAATATGTTTCTTCTCCATCACCAAATTTCAGGCTTCTTCGGCCGTAAGCCACAGAGTTAAAAGACTATAAAATAAATGACAAATATTTTAGGTTTTTTCTTCACCATCCCAAAGTCTTATGTTTTTTTATCACTAAGCACCAAACATAATAGACTATAGTAGGTATAAAAAATTAATTATATTTTATTTTTAAACTCCATCACAAAATTTTAGGTTTATCCCCACCAAAAAACAAAGTTAAAAGACTATAATCCATGATTTATATTTTATATAATATAGGTAAAAATTAAAATTAAATAATCAAGCTCAAATTAATTTATGTTTTCCTTTTTCACATTGAACTATGGTAAATTAGATGTAAATATATTCAATATGTTTCTTCTCCATCACCAAATTTCAGGCTTCTTCGGCCGTAAGCCACAGAGTTAAAAGACTATAAATAAATGACAAATATTTTAGGTTTTTTCTTCACCATCCCAAAGTCTTATGTTTTTTTATCACTAAGCACCAAACATAATAGACTATAGTAGGTATAAAAAATTAATTATATTTTATTTTTAAACTCCATCACAAAATTTTAGGTTTATCCCCACCAAAAAACAAAGTTAAAAGACTATAATCCATGATTTATATTTTATATAATATAGGTAAAAATTAAAATTAAATAATCAGGCTCAAATTTGTTTATATTTACCATTTTCACATTGAAATATTGTAATTAGATGTAAATATATTTAATATGTTTCGTCTCCATGACCAAATTTCATGCTTCTTCGTCAGTAAGCCACAGAGTTAAAAGACTATAAATAAGTGACAAATATTTTAGGTTTTTTCTTCACCATCCCAAAGTCTTATGTTTTTTTATCACTAAGCCCCAAACATAATAGACTATAGTAGGTATAAAAAATTAATTATATTTTATTTTTAAACTCCATCACAAAATTATAGGTTTATCCCCACCAAAAAACAAAGTTAAAAGACTATAATCCGTGACTTATATTTTATATAATGTAGGTAAAAATTAAAATTAAATAATCAGGCACAAACTTGTTTATATTTACCATTTTAACATTGAAATATTGTAATTAGATGTAAATATATTTAATATGTTTCTTCTCCATCACAAAATTTCATGCTTCTTCGTCCGTAAGCCACAGAGTTAAAAGACTATAAATAAATGACAAATATTTTAGGTTTTTTCTTCACCATCCCAAAGTCTTATGTTTTTTTATCACTAAGCACCAAACATAATAGACTATAGTAGGTATAAAAAATTAATTATATTTTATTTTTAAACTCCATCACAAAATTTTAGGTTTATCCCCACCAAAAAACAAAGTTAAAAGACTATAATCCATGATTTATATTTTATTTAATATAGGTAAATATTAATATTAAATAATCAGGCTCAAATTTGTTTATATTTACCATTTTCACATTGAAATATTGTAATTAGATGTAAATATATTTAATATGTTTCGTCTCCATGACCAAATTTCATGCTTCTTCGTCAGTAAGCCACAGAGTTAAAAGACTATAAATAAATGACAAATATTTTAGGTTTTTTCTTCACCATCCCAAAGTCTTATGTTTTTTATCACTAAGCACCAAACATAATAGACTATAGTAGGTATAAAAAATTAATTATATTTTATTTTTTAACTCCATCACAAAATTTTAGGTTTATCCCCACCAAAAAACAAAGTTAAAAGACTATAATCCATGATTTATATTTTATATAATATAGGTAAAAATTAAAATTAAATAATCAGGCTCAAATTTGTTTATATTTACCATTTTCACATTGAAATATGGTAATTAGATGTAAATATATTTAATATGTTTCTTCTCCATCACCAAATTTCATGCTTCTTCGTCAGTAAGCCACAGAGTTAAAAGACTATAAATAAATGACAAATATTTTAGGTTTTTTCTTCACCATCCCAAAGTCTTATGTTTTTTATCACTAAGCACCAAACATAATAGACTATAGTAGGTATAAAAAATTAATTATATTTTATTTTTAAACTCCATCACAAAATTTTAGGTTTATCCCCACCAAAAAACAAAGTTAAAAGACTATAATCCATGATTTATATTTTATTTAATATAGGTAAATATTAATATTAAATAATCAGGCTCAAATTTGTTTATATTTACCATTTTCACATTGAAATATGGTAATTAGATGTAAATATATTTAATATGTTTCCTCTCCATGACCAAATTTCATGCTTCTTCGTCAGTAAGCCACAGAGTTAAAAGACTATAAATAAATGACAAATATTTTAGGTTTTTTCTTCACCATCCCTAAGTCTTATGTTTTTTTATCACTAAGCCCCAAACATAATAGACTATAGTAGGTATAAAAAATTAATTATATTTTATTTTTAAACTCCATCACAAAATTATAGGTTTATCCCCACCAAAAAACAAAGTTAAAAGACTATAATCCGTGACTTATATTTTATATAATGTAGGTAAAAATTAAAATTAAATAATCAGGCACAAACTTGTTTATATTTACCATTTTCACATTGAAATATGGTAATTAGATGTAAATATATTTAATATGTTTCGTCTCCATGACCAAATTTCATGCTTCTTCGTCAGTAAGCCACAGAGTTAAAAGACTATAAATAAATGACAAATATTTTAGGTTTTTTCTTCACCATCCCAAAGTCTTATGTTTTTTATCACTAAGCACCAAACATAATAGACTATAGTAGGTATAAAAAATTAATTATATTTTATTTTTAAACTCCATCACAAAATTTTAGGTTTATCCCCACCAAAAAACAAAGTTAAAAGACTATAATCCATGATTTATATTTTATATAATATAGGTAAAAATTTAAATTAAATAATCAAGCTCAAATTAATTTATGTTTTCCTTTTTCACATTGAACTATGGTAAATTAGATGTAAATATATTCAATATGTTTCTTCTCCATCACCAAATTTCAGGCTTCTTCGTCCGTAAGCCACAGAGTTAAAAGACTATAAATAAATGACAAATATTTTAGGTTTTTTCTTCACCATCCCAAAGTCTTATGTTTTTTTATCACTAAGCACCAAACATAATAGACTATAGTAGGTATAAAAAATTAATTATATTTTATTTTTAAACTCCATCACAAAATTTTAGGTTTATCCCCACCAAAAAACAAAGTTAAAAGACTATAATCCATGATTTATATTTTATTTAATATAGGTAAATATTAATATTAAATAATCAGGCTCAAATTTGTTTATATTTACCATTTTCACATTGAAATATGGTAAATTAGATGTAAATATATTTAATATGTTTCCTCTCCATGACCAAATTTCATGCTTCTTCGTCAGTAAGCCACAGAGTTAAAAGACTATAAATAAATGACAAATATTTTAGGTTTTTTCTTCACCATCCCAAAGTCTTATGTTTTTTTATCACTAAGCACCAAACGTAATAGACTATAGTAGGTATAAAAAATTAATTATATTTTATTTTTAAACTCCATCACAAAATTTTAGGTTTATCCCCACCAAAAAACAAAGTTAAAAGACTATAATCCATGAGTTATATTTTATATAATATAGGTAAAAATTAAAATTAAATAATCAGGCTCAAATTTGTTTATATTTACCATTTTCACATTGAAATATGGTAATTAGATGTAAATATATTTAATATGTTTCTTCTCCATCACCAAATTTCATGCTTCTTCGTCAGTAAGCCACAGAGTTAAAAGGCTATAAATAAATGACAAATATTTTAGGTTTTTTCTTCACCATCCCAAAGTCTTATGTTTTTTATCACTAATCACCAAACATAATAGACTATAGTAGGTATAAAAAATTAATTATATTTTATTTTTAAACTCCATCACAAAATTTTAGGTTTATCCCCACCAAAAAACAAAGTTAAAAGACTATAATCCATGATTTATATTTTATATAATATAGGTAAAAATTAAAATTAAATAATCAAGCTCAAATTAATTTATGTTTTCCTTTTTCACATTGAACTATGGTAAATTAGATGTAAATATATTCAATATGTTTCTTCTCCATCACCAAATTTCAGGCTTCTTCGGCCGTAAGCCACAGAGTTAAAAGACTATAAATAAATGACAAATATTTTAGGTTTTTTCTTCACCATCCCAAAGTCTTATGTTTTTTTATCACTAAGCACCAAACGTAATAGACTATAGTAGGTATAAAAAATTAATTATATTTTATTTTTTAACTCCATCACAAAATTTTAGGTTTATCGCCACCAAAAAACAAAGTTAAAAGACTATAATCCATGATTTATATTTTATATAATATAGGTAAAAATTAAAATTAAATAATCAGGCTCAAATTTGTTTATATTTACCATTTTCACATTGAAATATGGTAATTAGATGTAAATATATTTAATATGTTTCTTCTCCATCACCAAATTTCATGCTTCTTCGTCAGTAAGCCACAGAGTTAAAAGACTATAAATAAATGACAAATATTTTAGGTTTTTTCTTCACCATCCCAAAGTCTTATGTTTTTTTATCACTAAGCACCAAACATAATAGACTATAGTAGGTATAAAAAATTAATTATATTTTATTTTTAAACTCCATCACAAAATTTTAGGTTTATCCCCACCAAAAAACAAAGTTAAAAGAATATAATCCATGATTTATATTTTATATAATATAGGTAAAAATTAAAATTAAATAATCAAGCTCAAATTAATTTATGTTTTCCTTTTTCACATTGAACTATGGTAAATTAGATGTAAATATATTCAATATGTTTCTTCTCCATCACCAAATTTCAGGCTTCTTCGGCCGTAAGCCACAGAGTTAAAAGACTATAAATAAATGAAAAATATTTTAGGTTTTTTCTTCACCATCCCAAAGTCTTATGTTTTTTTTATCACTAAGCACCAAACGTAATAGACTATATTAGGTATAAAAAATTAATTATATTTTATTTTTAAACTCCATCACAAAATTTAGGTTTATCCCCACCAAAAAACAAAGTTAAAAGACTATAATCCATGATTTATATTTTATATTTTATAGGTAAAAATTAAAATTAAATAATTAGGCTCAAATTTGTTTATATTTACCATTTTCACATTGAAATATTGTAATTAGATGTAAATATATTTAATATGTTTCGTCTCCATGACCAAATTTCATGCTTCTTCGTCAGTAAGCCACAGAGTTAAAAGACTATAAATAAATGACAAATATTTTAGGTTTTTTCTTCACCATCCCAAAGTCTTATGTTTTTTTATCACTAAGCCCCAAACATAATAGACTATAGTAGGTATAAAAAATTAATTATATTTTATTTTTAAACTCCATCACAAAATTATAGGTTTATCCCCACCAAAAAACAAAGTTAAAAGACTATAATCCGTGACTTATATTTTATATAATGTAGGTAAAAATTAAAATTAAATAATCAGGCACAAACTTGTTTATATTTACCATTTTAACATTGAAATATGGTAATTAGATGTAAATATATTTAATATGTTTCTTCTCCATCACAAAATTTCATGCTTCTTCGTCCGTAAGCCACAGAGTTAAAAGACTATAAATAAATGACAAATATTTTAGGTTTTTTCTTCACCATCCCAAAGTCTTATGTTTTTTTATCACTAAGCACCAAACATAATAGACTATAGTAGGTATAAAAAATTAATTATATTTTATTTTTAAACTCCATCACAAAATTTTAGGTTTATCCCCACCAAAAAACAAAGTTAAAAGACTATAATCCATGATTTATATTTTATTTAATATAGGTAAATATTAATATTAAATAATCAGGCTCAAATTTGTTTATATTTACCATTTTCACATTGAAATATGGTAATTAGATGTAAATATATTTAATATGTTTCGTCTCCATGACCAAATTTCATGCTTCTTCGTCAGTAAGCCACAGAGTTAAAAGACTATAAATAAATGACAAATATTTTAGGTTTTTTCTTCACCATCCCAAAGTCTTATGTTTTTTTATCCTTAAGCACCAAACATAATAGACTATAGTAGGTATAAAAAATTAATTATATTTTATTTTTAAACTCCATCACAAAATTTTAGGTTTATCCCCACCAAAAAACAAAGTTAAAAGACTATAATCCATGAGTTATATTTTATATAATATAGGTAAAAATTAAAATTAAATAATCAGGCTCAAATTTGTTTATATTTACCATTTTCACATTGAAATATGGTAATTAGATGTAAATATATTTAATATGTTTCTTCTCCATCACCAAATTTCATGCTTCTTGGTCAGTAAGCCACAGAGTTAAAAGACTATAATTAAATGACAAATATTTTAGGTTTTTTCTTCACCATCCCAAAGTCTTATGTTTTTTTATCACTAAGCACCAAACGTAATAGACTATAGTAGGTATAAAAAATTAATTATATTTTATTTTTTAACTTCATCACAAAATTTTAGGTTTATCCCCACCAAAAAACAAAGTTAAAAGACTATAATCCATGATTTATATTTTATATAATATAGGTAAAAATTAAAATTAAATAATCAAGCTCAAATTAATTTATGTTTTCCTTTTTCACATTGAACTATGGTAAATTAGATGTAAATATATTCAATATGTTTCTTCTCCATCACCAAATTTCAGGCTTCTTCGTCCGTAAGCCACAGAGTTAAAAGACTATAAATAAATGACAAATATTTTAGGTTTTTTCTTCACCATCCCAAAGTCTTATGTTTTTTTATCACTAAGCACCAAACATAATAGACTATAGTAGGTATAAAAAATTAATTATATTTTATTTTTAAACTCCATCACAAAATTTTAGGTTTATCCCCACCAAAAAACAAAGTTAAAAGACTATAATCCATGATTTATATTTTATTTAATATAGGTAAATATTAATATTAAATAATCAGGCTCAAATTTGTTTATATTTACCATTTTCACATTGAAATATGGTAATTAGATGTAAATATATTTAATATGTTTCCTCTCCATGACCAAATTTCATGCTTCTTCGTCAGTAAGCCACAGAGTTAAAAGACTATAAATAAATGACAAATATTTTAGGTTTTTTCTTCACCATCCTAAAGTCTTATGTTTTTTTATCACTAAGCACCAAACATAATAGACTATAGTAGGTATAAAAAATTAATTATATTTTATTTTTAAACTCCATCACAAAATTTTAGGTTTATCCCCACCAAAAAACAAAGTTAAAAGACTATAATCCATGAGTTATATTTTATATAATATAGGTAAAAATTAAAATTAAATAATCAAGCTCAAATTTGTTTATATTTACCATTTTCACATTGAAATATGGTAATTAGATGTAAATATATTTAATATGTTTCTTCTCCATCACCAAATTTCATGCTTCTTCGTCAGTAAGCCACAGAGTTAAAAGACTATAAATAAATGACAAATATTTTAGGTTTTTTCTTCACCATCCCAAAGTCTTATGTTTTTTATCACTAAGCACCAAACATAATAGACTATAGTAGGTATAAAAAATTAATTATATTTTATTTTTAAACTCCATCACAAAATTTTAGGTTTATCCCCACCAAAAAACAAAGTTAAAAGACTATAATCCATGATTTATATTTTATATAATATAGGTAAAAATTAAAATTAAATAATCAAGCTCAAATTAATTTATGTTTTCCTTTTTCACATTGAACTATGGTAAATTAGATGTAAATATATTCAATATGTTTCTTCTCCATCACCAAATTTCAGGCTTCTTCGGCCGTAAGCCACAGAGTTAAAAGACTATAAATAAATGACAAATATTTTAGGTTTTTTCTTCACCATCCCAAAGTCTTATGTTTTTTTTTATCACTAAGCACCAAACGTAATAGACTATAGTAGGTTTAAAAAATTAATTATATTTTATTTTTAAACTCCATCACAAAATTTAGGTTTATCCCCACCAAAAAACAAAGTTAAAAGACTATAATCCATGATTTATATATTATATATTATAGGTAAAAATTAAAATTAAATAATTAGGCTCAAATTTGTTTATATTTACCATTTTCACATTGAAATATTGTAATTAGATGTAAATATATTTAATATGTTTCGTCTCCATGACCAAATTTCATGCTTCTTCGTCAGTAAGCCACAGAGTTAAAAGACTATACATAAATGACAAATATTTTAGGTTTTTTCTTCACCATCCCAAAGTCTTATGTTTTTTTATCACTAAGCCCCAAACATAATAGACTATAGTAGGTATAAAAAATTAATTATATTTTATTTTTAAACTCCATCACAAAATTATAGGTTTATCCCCACCAAAAAACAAAGTTAAAAGACTATAATCCGTGACTTATATTTTATATAATGTAGGTAAAAATTAAAATTAAATAATCAGGCACAAACTTGTTTATATTTACCATTTTAACATTGAAATATGGTAATTAGATGTAAATATATTTAATATGTTTCTTCTCCATCACAAAATTTCATGCTTCTTCGTCCGTAAGCCACAGAGTTAAAAGACTATAAATAAATGACAAATATTTTATGTTTTTTCTTCACCATCCCAAAGTCTTATGTTTTTTTATCACTAAGCACCAAACATAATAGACTATAGTAGGTATAAAAAATTAATTATATTTAATTTTTAAACTCCATCACAAAATTTTAGGTTTATCCCCACCAAAAAACTAAGTTAAAAGACTATAATCCATGATTTATATTTTATATAATATAGGTAAAAATTAAAATTAAATAATCAGGCTCAAATTTGTTTATATTTACCGTTTTCACATTAAAATATGGTAATTAGATGTAAATATATTTAATATGTTTCTTCTCCATCACCAAATGTCATGCTTCTTCGTCAGTAAGCCACAGAGTTAAAAGACTATAAATAAATGACAAATATTTTAGGTTTTTTCTTCACCATCCCAAAGTCTTATGTTTTTTTATCACTAAGCCCCAAACATAATAGACTATAGTAGGTATAAAAAATTAATTGTATTTTATTTTTAAACTCCATCACAAAATTTTAGGTTTATCTCCACCAAAAAACTAAGTTAAAAGACTATAATCAATGATTTATATTTTATATAATATAGGTAAAAATTAACATTAAATAATCAGGCTCAAATTTGTTTATATTTACCATTTTCACATTGAAATATGGTAATTAGATGTAAATATATTTAATATGTTTCTTCTCCATCACCAAATTTCATGCTTCTTCGTTAGTGAGCCACAGAGTTAAAAGACTATAAATAAATGACAAATATTTTAGGTTTTTTCTTCACCATCCCAAAGTCTTATGTTTTTTTATCACTAAGCACCAAACATAATAGACTATAGTAGGTATAAAAAATTAATTATATTTTATTTTTAAACTCCATCACAAAATTTTAGGTTTATCCCCACCAAAAAACAAAGTTAAAAGACTATAATCCATGATTTATATTTTATATAATATAGGTAAAAATTAAAATTAAATAATCAAGCTCAAATTAATTTATGTTTTCCTTTTTCACATTGAACTATGGTAAATTAGATGTAAATATATTCAATATGTTTCTTCTCCATCACCAAATTTCAGGCTTCTTCGGCCGTAAGCCACAGAGTTAAAAGACTATAAATAAATGACAAATATTTTAGGTTTTTTCTTCACCATCCCAAAGTCTTATGTTTTTTTATCACTAAGCACCAAACGTAATAGACTATAGTAGGTTTAAAAAATTAATTATATTTTATTTTTAAACTCCATCACAAAATTTAGGTTTATCCCCACCAAAAAACAAAGTTAAAAGACTATAATCCATGATTTATATTTTATATATTATAGGTAAAAATTAAAATTAAATAATTAGGCTCAAATTTGTTTATATTTACCATTTTCACATTGAAATATTGTAATTAGATGTAAATATATTTAATATGTTTCGTCTCCATGACCAAATTTCATGCTTCTTCGTCAGTAAGCCACAGAGTTAAAAGACTATACATAAATGACAAATATTTTAGGTTTTTTCTTCACCATCCCAAAGTCTTATGTTTTTTTATCACTAAGCCCCAAACATAATAGACTATAGTAGGTATAAAAAATTAATTATATTTTATTTTTAAACTCCATCACAAAATTATAGGTTTATCCCCACCAAAAAACAAAGTTAAAAGACTATAATCCGTGACTTATATTTTATATAATGTAGGTAAAAATTAAAATTAAATAATCAGGCACAAACTTGTTTATATTTACCATTTTAACATTGAAATATGGTAATTAGATGTAAATATATTTAATATGTTTCTTCTCCATCACAAAATTTCATGCTTCTTCGTCCGTAAGCCACAGAGTTAAAAGACTATAAATAAATGACAAATATTTTATGTTTTTTCTTCACCATCCCAAAGTCTTATGTTTTTTTATCACTAAGCACCAAACATAATAGACTATAGTAGGTATAAAAAATTAATTATATTTTATTTTTAAACTCCATCACAAAATTTTAGGTTTATCCCCACCAAAAAACAAAGTTAAAAGACTATAATCCATGATTTATATTTTATTTAATATAGGTAAATATTAATATTAAATAATCAGGCTCAAATTTGTTTATATTTACCATTTTCACATTGAAATATGGTAATTAGATGTAAATATATTTAATATGTTTCGTCTCCATGACCAAATTTCATGCTTCTTCGTCAGTAAGCCACAGAATTAAAGGACTATAAATAAATGACAAATATTTTAGGTTTTTTCTTCACCATCCCAAAGTCTTATCTTTTTTTATCACTAAGCACCAAACATAATAGACTATATTAGGTATAAAAAATTAATTATATTTTATTTTTAAACTCCATCACAAAATTTTAGGTTTATCCCCACCAAAAAACAAAGTTAAAAGACTATAATCCATGAGTTATATTTTATATAATATAGGTAAAAATTAAAATTAAATAATCAAGCTCAAATTAATTTATGTTTTCCTTTTTCACATTGAACTATGGTAAATTAGATGTAAATATATTCAATATGTTTCTTCTCCATCACCAAATTTCATGCTTCTTCGTCAGTAAGCCACAGAGTTAAAAGACTATAATTAAATGACAAATATTTTAGGTTTTTTCTTCACCATCCCAAAGTCTTATGTTTTTTTATCACTAAGCACCAAACGTAATAGACTATAGTAGGTATAAAAAATTAATTATATTTTATTTTTAAACTCCATCACAAAATTTTAGGTTTATCCCCACCAAAAAACAAAGTTAAAAGACTATAATCCATGATTTATATTTTATATAATACAGGTAAAAATTAAAATTAAATAATCAAGCTCAAATTAATTTATGTTTTCCTTTTTCACATTGAACTATGGTAAATTAGATGTAAATATATTCAATATGTTTCTTCTCCATCACCAAATTTCAGGCTTCTTCGTCCGTAAGCCACAGAGTTAAAAGACTATAAATAAATGACAAATATTTTAGGTTTTTTCTTCACCATCCCAAAGTCTTATGTTTTTTTATCACTAAGCACCAAACATAATAGACTATAGTAGGTATAAAAAATTAATTATATTTTATTTTTAAACTCCATCACAAAATTTTAGGTTTATCCCCACCAAAAAACAAAGTTAAAAGACTATAATCCATGATTTATATTTTATTTAATATAGGTAAATATTAATATTAAATAATCAGGCTCAAATTTGTTTATATTTACCATTTTCACATTGAAATATGGTAATTAGATGTAAATATATTTAATATGTTTCCTCTCCATGACCAAATTTCATGCTTCTTCGTCAGTAAGCCACAGAGTTAAAAGACTATAAATAAATGACAAATATTTTAGGTTTTTTCTTCACCATCCCAAAGTCTTATGTTTTTTTATCACTAAGCACCAAACATAATAGACTATAGTAGGTATAAAAAATTAATTATATTTTATTTTTAAACTCCATCACAAAATTTTAGGTTTATCCCCACCAAAAAACAAAGTTAAAAGACTATAATCCATGAGTTATATTTTATATAATATAGGTAAAAATTAAAATTAAATAATCAGGCTCAAATTTGTTTATATATACCATTTTCACATTGAAATATGGTAATTAGATGTAAATATATTTAATATGTTTCTTCTCCATCACCAAATTTCATGCTTCTTCGTCAGTAAGCCACAGAGTTAAAAGACTATAAATAAATGACAAATATTTTAGGTTTTTTCTTCACCATCCCAAAGTATTATGTTTTTTATCACTAAGCACCAAACATAATAGACTATAGTAGGTATAAAAAATTAATTATATTTTATTTTTAAACTCCATCACAAAATTTTAGGTTTATCCCCACCAAAAAACAAAGTTAAAAGACTATAATCCATGATTTATATTTTATATAATATAGGTAAAAATTAAAATTAAATAATCAAGCTCAAATTAATTTATGTTTTCCTTTTTCACATTGAACTATGGTAAATTAGATGTAAATATATTCTATATGTTTCTTCTCCATCACCAAATTTCAGGCTTCTTCGGCCGTAAGCCACAGAGTTAAAAGACTATAAATAAATGACAAATATTTTAGGTTTTTTCTTCACCATCCCAAAGTCTTATGTTTTTTTATCACTAAGCACCAAACTTAATAGACTATAGTAGGTATAAAAAATTAATTATATTTTATTTTTTAACTCCATCACAAAATTTTAGGTTTATCCCCACCAAAAAACAAAGTTAAAAGACTATAATCCATGATTTATATTTTATATAATATAGGTAAAAATTAAAATTAAATAATCAGGCTCAAATTTGTTTATATTTACCATTTTCACATTGAAATATGGTAATTAGATGTAAATATATTTAATATGTTTCTTCTCCATCACCAAATTTCATGCTTCTTCGTCAGTAAGCCACAGAGTTAAAAGACTATAAATAAATGACAAATATTTTAGGTTTTTTCTTCACCATCCCAAAGTCTTATGTTTTTTATCACTAAGAACCAAACATAATAGACTATAGTAGGTATAAAAAATTAATTATATTTTATTTTTAAACTCCATCACAAAATTTTAGGTTTATCCCCACCAAAACACAAAGTTAAAAGACTATAATCCATGATTTATATTTTATATAATATAGGTAAAAATTAAAATTAAATAATCAAGCTCAAATTAATTTATGTTTTCCTTTTTCACATTGAACTATGGTAAATTAGATGTAAATATATTCAATATGTTTCTTCTCCATCACCAAATTTCAGGCTTCTTCGGCCGTAAGCCACAGAGTTAAAAGACTATAAATAAATGACAAATATTTTAGGTTTTTTCTTCACCATCCCAAAGTCTTATGTTTTTTTATCACTAAGCACCAAACGTAATAGACTATAGTAGGTTTAAAAAATTAATTATATTTTATTTTTAAACTCCATCACAAAATTTAGGTTTATCCCCACCAAAAAACAAAGTTAAAAGACTATAATCCATGATTTATATTTTATTTAATATAGGTAAATATTAATATTAAATAATCAGGCTCAAATTTGTTTATATTTACCATTTTCACATTGAAATATTGTAATTAGATGTAAATATATTTAATATGTTTCGTCTCCATGACCAAATTTCATGCTTCTTCGTCAGTAAGCCACAGAGTTAAAAGACTATAAATAAATGACAAATATTTTAGGTTTTTTCTTCACCATCCCAAAGTCTTATGTTTTTTTATCACTAAGCCCCAAACATAATAGACTATAGTAGGTATAAAAAATTAATTATATTTTATTTTTAAACTCCATCACAAAATTATAGGTTTATCCCCACCAAAAAACAAAGTTAAAAGACTATAATCCGTGACTTATATTTTATATAATGTAGGTAAAAATTAAAATTAAATAATCAGGCACAAACTTGTTTATATTTACCATTTTAACATTGAAATATGGTAATTAGATGTAAATATATTTAATATGTTTCTTCTCCATCACAAAATTTCATGCTTCTTCGTCCGTAAGCCACAGAGTTAAAAGACTATAAATAAATGACAAATATTTTAGGTTTTTTCTTCACCATCCCAAAGTCTTATGTTTTTTTCTCACTAAGCACCAAACATAATAGACTATAGTAGGTATAAAAAATTAATTATATTTTATTTTTAAACTCCATCACAAAATTTTAGGTTTATCCCCACCAAAAAACAAAGTTAAAAGACTATAATCCATGATTTATATTTTATTTAATATAGGTAAATATTAATATTAAATAATCAGGCTCAAATTTGTTTATATTTACCATTTTCACATTGAAATATGGTAATTAGATGTAAATATATTTAATATGTTTCGTCTCCATGACCAAATTTCATGCTTCTTCGTCAGTAAGCCACAGAGTTACAAGACTATAAATAAATGACAAATATTTTAGGTTTTTTCTTCACCATCCCAAAGTCTTATGTTTTTTTATCCTTAAGCACCAAACATAATAGACTATAGTAGGTATAAAAAATTAATTATATTTTATTTTTAAACTCCATCACAAAATTTTAGGTTTATCCCCACCAAAAAACAAAGTTAAAAGACTATAATCCATGAGTTATATTTTATATAATATAGGTAAAAACTAAAATTAAATAATCAGGCTCAAATTTGTTTATATTTACCATTTTCACATTGAAATATGGTAATTAGATGTAAATATATTTAATATGTTTCTTCTCCATCACCAAATTTCATGCTTCTTCGTCAGTAAGCCACAGAGTTAAAAGACTATAATTAAATGACAAATATTTTAGGTTTTTTCTTCACCATCCCAAAGTCTTATGTTTTTTTATCACTAAGAACCAAACATAACAGACTATAGTAGGTATAAAAAATTAATTATATTTTATTTTTAAACTCCCTCACAAAATTTTAGTTTTTTACCCTCTAAAAAACCATGTTAAACCTCTTTAATTTCTATAGGAGTAAAAAAAAACAAATTAATTTTATAAATGTCATATATCCAACCATGTGAAACCATGTAAAATATAATTATACCTATATATATATATATATATATATATATATATATATATATATATATATATATATATATATATATATATATATATATATATATATATATATATATATATATATATATATATATATATATATATATATATATATATATATATATATATATATATATATATATATATATATATATATATATATATATATATATATTCAAATATGTAAAATATATATATAAATGTTAATTTTTATATATAATTTTTACCTCTAAACATATATGCTATAGGTTTACCTACTTTAGTTTTTTACCCTCTAAAAAACCATGTAAAAGACTTTAATCCATGACATATATTTTATATAATATAGGTAAAAATTAAAATTAAATAATCAGGCTCAAATTTGTTTATATTTACCATTTACACATTGAAATATGGTAATTAGATGTAAATATATTTAATATGTTTCTTCTCCATAACCAAATTTCATGCTTCTTCGTCAGTAAGCCACAGAGTTAAAAGACTATAAATAAATGACAAATATTTTAGGTTTTGTCTTCACCATCCCAAAGTCTTATGTTTTTTTATCACTAAGCCCCAAACATAATAGACTATAGTAGGTATAAAAAATTAATTATATTTTATTTTTAAACTCCATCACAAAATTATAGGTTTACCCCACCAAAAAACAAAGTTAAAAGACTATAATCCGTGACTTATATTTTATATAATGTAGGTAAAAATTAAAATTAAATAATCAGGCACAAACTTGTTTATATTTACCATTTTAACATTGAAATATGGTAATTAGATGTAAATATATTTAATATGTTTCTTCTCCATCACAAAATTTCATGCTTCTTCGTCCGTAAGCCACAGAGTTAAAAGACTATAAATAAATGACAAATATTTTAGGTTTTTTCTTCACCATCCCAAAGTCTTATGTTTTTTTATCACTAAGCACCAAACATAATAGACTATAGTAGGTATAAAAAATTAATTATATTTTATTTTTAAACTCCATCACAAAATTTTAGGTTTATCCCCACCAAAAAACAAAGTTAAAAGACTATAATCCATGAGTTATATTTTATATAATATAGGTAAAAATTAAAATTAAATAATCAGGCTCAAATTTGTTTATATTTACCATTTTCACATTGAAATATGGTAATTAGATGTAAATATATTTAATATGTTTCTTCTCCATCACCAAATTTCATGCTTCTTCGTCAGTAAGCCACATAGTTAAAAGACTATAAATAAATGACAAATATTTTAGGTTTTTTCTTCACCATCCCAAAGTCTTATGTTTTTTATCACTAAGCACCAAACATAATAGACTATAGTAGGTATAAAAAATTAGTTATATTTTATTTTTAAACTCCATCACAAAATTTTAGGTTTATCCCCACCAAAAAACAAAGTTAAAAGACTATAATCCATGATTTATATTTTATATAATATAGGTAAAAATTAAAATTAAATAATCAAGCTCAAATTAATATATGTTTTCCTTTTTCACATTGAACTATGGTAAATTAGATGTAAATATATTCAATATGTTTCTTCTCCATCACCAAATTTCATGCTTCTTCGTCAGTAAGCCATAGAGTTAAAAGACTATAAATAAATGACAAATATTTTAGGTTTTTTCTTCACCATCCCAAAGTCTTATGTTTTTTTATCACTAAGCACCAAACATAATAGACTATAGTAGGTATAAAAAATAAATTATATTTTATTTTTAAACTCCATCACAAAATTTTAGGTTTCACCCCACCAAAAAACAAAGTTAAAAGACTATAATCCATGAGTTATATTTTATATAATATAGGTAAAAATTAAAATTAAATAATCAGGCTCAAATTTGTTTATATTTACCATTTTCACATTGAAATATGGTAATTAGATGTAAATATATTTAATATGTTTCTTCTCCATCACCAAATTTCATGCTTCTTCGTCAGTAAGCCACAGAGTTAAAAGACTATAAATAAATGACAAATATTTTAGGTTTTTTCTTCACCATCCCAAAGTCTTATGTTTTTTTATCACTAAGCCCCAAACATAATAGACTATAGTAGGTATAAAAAATTAATTATATTTTATTTTTAAACTCCATCACAAAATTATAGGTTTATCCCAACCAAAAAACAAAGTTAAAAGACTATAATCCGTGACTTATATTTTATATAATGTAGGTAAAAATTAAAATTAAATAATCAGGCACAAACTTGTTTATATTTACCATTTTAACATTAAAATATGGTAATTAGATGTAAATATATTTAATATGTTTCTTCTCCATCACAAAATTTCATGTTTCTTCGTCCGTAAGCCACAGAGTTAAAAGACTATAAATAAATGACAAATATTTTAGGTTTTTTCTTCACCATCCCAAAGTCTTATGTTTTTTTATCACTAAGCCCCAAACATAATAGACTATAGTAGGTATAAAAAATTAATTATATTTTATTTTTAAACTCCATCACAAAATTATAGGTTTATCCCCACCAAAAAACAAAGTTAAAAGACTATAATCCATGATTTATATTTTATTTAATATAGGTAAATATTAATATTAAATAATCAGGCTCAAATTTGTTTATATTTACCATTTTCACATTGAAATATGGTAATTAGATGTAAATATATTTAATATGTTTCGTCTCCATGACCAAATTTCATGCTTCTTCGTCAATAAGCCACAGAGTTAAAAGACTATAAATAAATGACAAATATTTTAGGTTTTTTCTTCACCATCCCAAAGTCTTATGTTTTTTTATCACTAAGCACCAAACATAATAGACTATAGTAGGTATAAAAAATTAATTATATTTTATTTTTAAACTCCATCACAAAATTTTAGGTTTATCCCCACCAAAAAACAAAGTTAAAAGACTATAATCCATGATTTATATTTTATATAATATAGGTAAAAATTAAAATTAAATAATCAAGCTCAAATTAATATATGTTTTCCTTTTTCACATTGAACTATGGTAAATTAGATGTAAATATATTCAATATGTTTCTTCTCCATCACCAAATTTCATGCTTCTTCGTCAGTAAGCCATAGAGTTAAAAGACTATAAATAAATGACAAATATTTTAGGTTTTTTCTTCACCATCCCAAATTCTTATGTTTTTTTATCACTAAGCACCAAACATAATAGACTATAGTAGGTATAAAAAATTAATTATATTTTATTTTTAAACTCCATCACAAAATTTAGGTTTATCCCCACCAAAAAACAAAGTTAAAAGACTATAATCCATGATTTATATTTTATATATTATAGGTAAAAATTAAAATTAAATAATTAGGCTAAAATTTGTTTATATTTACCATTTTCACATTGAAATATTGTAATTAGATGTAAATATATTTAATATGTTTCGTCTCCATGACCAAATTTCATGCTTCTTCGTCAGTAAGCCACAGAGTTAAAAGACTATAAATAAATGACAAATATTTTAGGTTTTTTCTTCACCATCCCAAAGTCTTATGTTTTTTTATCACTAAGCACCAAACATAATAGACTATAGTAGGTATAAAAAATTAAATATATTTTATTTTTAAACTCCATCACAAAATTATAGGTTTATCCCCACCAAAAAACAAAGTCAAAAGACTATAATCCGTGACTTATATTTTATATAATGTAGGTAAAAATTAAAATTAAATAATCAGGCACAAACTTGTTTATATTTACCATTTTAACATTGAAATATGGTAATTAGATGTAAATATATTTAATATGTTTCTTCTCCATCACAAAATTTCATGCTTCTTCGTCCGTAAGCCACAGAGTTAAAAGACTATAAATAAATGACAAATATTTTAGGTTTTTTCTTCACCATCCCAAAGTCTTATGTTTTTTTATCACTAAGCCCCAAACATAATAGACTATAGTAGGTATAAAAAATTAATTATATTTTATTTTTAAACTCCATCACAAAATTATAGGTTTATCCCCACCAAAAAACAAAGTTAAAAGACTATAATCCATGATTTATATTTTATTTAATATAGGTAAATATTAATATTAAATAATCAGGCTCAAATTTGTTTATATTTACCATTTTCACATTGAAATATGGTAATTAGATGTAAATATATTTAATATGTTTCGTCTCCATGACCAAATTTCATGCTTCTTCGTCAGTAAGCCACAGAGTTAAAAGACTATAAATAAATGACAAATATTTTAGGTTTTTTCTTCACCATCCCAAAGTCTTATGTTTTTTTATCATTAAGCACCAAACATAATAGACTATAGTAGGTATAAAAAATTAATTATATTTTATTTTTAAACTCCATCACAAAATTTTAGGTTTATCCCCACCAAAAAACAAAGTTAAAAGACTATAATCCATGAGTTATATTTTATATAATATAGGTAAAAATTAAAATTAAATAATCAGGCTCAAATTTGTTTATATTTACCATTTTCACATTGAAATATGGTAATTAGATGTAAATATATTTAATATGTTTCTTCTCCATCACAAAATTTCATGCTTCTTCGTCCGTAAGCCACAGAGTTAAAAGACTATAAATAAATGACAAATATTTTAGGTTTTTTCTTCACCATCCCAAAGTCTTATGTTTTTTTATCACTAAGCACCAAACATAATAGACTATAGTAGGTATAAAAAATTAATTATATTTTATTTTTAAACTCCATCACAAAATTTTAGGTTTATCCCCACCAAAAAACAAAGTTAAAAGACTATAATCCATGAGTTATATTTTATATAATATAGGTAAAAATTAAAATTAAATAATCAGGCTCAAATTTGTTTATATTTACCATTTTCACATTGAAATATGGTAATTAGATGTAAATATATTTAATATGTTTCTTCTCCATCACCAAATTTCATGCTTCTTCGTCAGTAAGCCACAGAGTTAAAAGACTATAAATAAATGACAAATATTTTAGGTTTTTTCTTCACCATCCCAAAGTCTTATGTTTTTTATCACTAAGCACCAAACATAATAGACTATAGTAGGTATAAAAAATTAATTATATTTTATTTTTAAACTCCATCACAAAATTTTAGGTTTATCCCCACCAAAAAACAAAGTTAAAAGACTATAATCCATGATTTATATTTTATATAATATAGGTAAAAATTAAAATTAAATAATCAAGCTCAAATTAATTTATGTTTTCCTTTTTCACATTGAACTATGGTAAATTAGATTTAAATATATTCAATATGTTTCTTCTCCATCACCAAATTTCATGCTTCTTCGTCAGTAAGCCATAGAGTTAAAAGACTATAAATAAATGACAAATATTTTGGGTTTTTTCTTCACCATCCCAAAGTCTTATGTTTTTTTATCATTAAGCACCAAACATAATAGACTATAGTAGGTATAAAAAATTAATTATATTTTATTTTTAAACTCCATCACAAAATTTTAGGTTTATCCCCACCAAAAAACAAAGTTAAAAGACTATAATCCATGAGTTATATTTTATATAATATAGGTAAAAATTAAAATTAAATAATCAGGCTCAAATTTGTTTATATTTACCATTTTCACATTGAAATATGGTAATTAGATGTAAATATATTTAATATGTTTCTTCTCCATCACCAAATTTCATGCTTCTTCGTCAGTAAGCCACAGAGTTAAAAGACTATAATTAAATGACAAATATTTTAGGTTTTTTCTTCACCATCCCAAAGTCTTATGTTTTTTTATCACTAAGAACCAAACATAATAGACTATAGTAGGTATAAAAAATTAATTATATTTTATTTTTAAACTCCCTCACAAAATTTTAGTTTTTTACCCTCTAAAAAACCATGTTAAACCTCTTTAATTTCTATAGGAGTAAAAAAAAACAAATTAATTTTATAAATGTCATATATCCAACCATGTGAAACCATGTAAAATATAATTATACCTATATATATATATATATTCAAATATGTAAAATATATATATAAATGTTTTTTTTTATATATAATTTTTACCTCTAAACATATATGCTATAGGTTTACCTACTTTAGTTTTTTACCCTCTAAAAAACCATGTAAAAGACTTTAATCCATGACATATATTTTATATAATATAGGTAAAAATTAAAATTAAATAATCAGGCTCAAATTTGTTTATATTTACCATTTACACATTGAAATATGGTAATTAGATGTAAATATATTTAATATGTTTCTTCTCCATAACCAAATTTCATGCTTCTTCGTCAGTAAGCCACAGAGTTAAAAGACTATAAATAAATGACAAATATTTTAGGTTTTGTCTTCACCATCCCAAAGTCTTATGTTTTTTTATCACTAAGCCCCAAACATAATAGACTATAGTAGGTATAAAAAATTAATTATATTTTATTTTTAAACTCCATCACAAAGTTATAGGTTTATCCCCACCAAAAAACAAAGTTAAAAGACTATAATCCGTGACTTATATTTTATATAATGTAGGTAAAAATTAAAATTAAATAATCAGGCACAAACTTGTTTATATTTACCATTTTAACATTGAAATATAGTAATTAGATGTAAATATATTTAATATGTTTCTTCTCCATCACAAAATTTCATGCTTCTTCGTCCGTAAGCCACAGAGTTAAAAGACTATAAATAAATGACAAATATTTTAGGTTTTTTCTTCACCATCCCAAAGTCTTATGTTTTTTTATCACTAAGCACCAAACATAATAGACTATAGTAGGTATAAAAAATTAATTATATTTTATTTTTAAACTCCATCACAAAATTTTAGGTTTATCCCCACCAAAAAACAAAGTTAAAAGACTATAATCCATGAGTTATATTTTATATAATATAGGTAAAAATTAAAATTAAATAATCAGGCTCAAATTTGTTTATATTTACCATTTTCACATTGAAATATGGTAATTAGATGTAAATATATTTAATATGTTTCTTCTCCATCACCAAATTTCATGCTTCTTCGTCAGTAAGCCACAGAGTTAAAAGACTATAAATAAATGACAAATATTTTAGGTTTTTTCTTCACCATCCCAAAGTCTTATGTTTTTTATCACTAAGCACCAAACATAATAGACTATAGTAGGTATAAAAAATTAATTATATTTTATTTTTAAACTCCATCACAAAATTTTAGGTTTATCCCCACCAAAAAACAAAGTTAAAAGACTATAATCCATGATTTATATTTTATATAATATAGGTAAAAATTAAAATTAAATAATCAAGCTCAAATTAATTTATGTTTTCCTTTTTCACATTGAACTATGGTAAATTAGATGTAAATATATTCAATATGTTTCTTCTCCATCACCAAATTTCATGCTTCTTCGTCAGTAAGCCATAGAGTTAAAAGACTATAAATAAATGACAAATATTTTAGGTTTTTACTTCACCATCCCAAAGTCTTATGTTTTTTTATCATTAAGCACCAAACATAATAGACTATAGTAGGTATAAAAAATTAATTATATTTTATTTTTAAACTCCATCACAAAATTTTAGGTTTATCCCCACCAAAAAACAAAGTTAAAAGACTATAATCCATGAGTTATATTTTATATAATATAGGTAAAAATTAAAATTAAATAATCAGGCTCAAATTTGTTTATATTTACCATTTTCACATTGAAATATGGTAATTAGATGTAAATATATTTAATATGTTTCTTCTCCATCACCAAATTTCATGCTTCTTCGTCAGTAAGCCACAGAGTTAAAAGACTATAATTAAATGACAAATATTTTAGGTTTTTTCTTCACCATCCCAAAGTCTTATGTTTTTTTATCACTAAGAACCAAACATAATAGACTATAGTAGGTATAAAAAATTAATTATATTTTATTTTTAAACTCCCTCACAAAATTTTAGTTTTTTACCCTCTAAAAAACCATGTTAAACCTCTTTAATTTCTATAGGAGTAAAAAAAAACAAATTAATTTTATAAATGTCATATATCCAACCATGTGAAACCATGTAAAATATAATTATACCTATATATATATATATATTCAAATATGTAAAATATATATATAAATGTTTTTTTTTATATATAATTTTTACCTCTAAACATATATGCTATAGGTTTACCTACTTTAGTTTTTTACCCTCTAAAAAACCATGTAAAAGACTTTAATCCATGACATATATTTTATATAATATAGGTAAAAATTAAAATTAAATAATCAGGCTCAAATTTGTTTATATTTACCATTTACACATTGAAATATGGTAATTAGATGTAAATATATTTAATATGTTTCTTCTCCATAACCAAATTTCATGCTTCTTCGTCAGTAAGCCACAGAGTTAAAAGACTATAAATAAATGACAAATATTTTAGGTTTTGTCTTCACCATCCCAAAGTCTTATGTTTTTTTATCACTAAGCCCCAAACATAATAGACTATAGTAGGTATAAAAAATTAATTATATTTTATTTTTAAACTCCATCACAAAGTTATAGGTTTATCCCCACCAAAAAACAAAGTTAAAAGACTATAATCCGTGACTTATATTTTATATAATGTAGGTAAAAATTAAAATTAAATAATCAGGCACAAACTTGTTTATATTTACCATTTTAACATTGAAATATGGTAATTAGATGTAAATATATTTAATATGTTTCTTCTCCATCACAAAATTTCATGCTTCTTCGTCCGTAAGCCACAGAGTTAAAAGACTATAAATAAATGACAAATATTTTAGGTTTTTTCTTCACCATCCCAAAGTCTTATGTTTTTTTATCACTAAGCACCAAACATAATAGACTATAGTAGGTATAAAAAATTAATTATATTTTATTTTTAAACTCCATCACAAAATTTTAGGTTTATCCCCACCAAAAAACAAAGTTAAAAGACTATAATCCATGAGTTATATTTTATATAATATAGGTAAAAATTAAAATTAAATAATCAGGCTCAAATTTGTTTATATTTACCATTTTCACATTGAAATATGGTAATTAGATGTAAATATATTTAATATGTTTCTTCTCCATCACCAAATTTCATGCTTCTTCGTCAGTAAGCCACAGAGTTAAAAGACTATAAATAAATGACAAATATTTTAGGTTTTTTCTTCACCATCCCAAAGTCTTATGTTTTTTATCACTAAGCACCAAACATAATAGACTATAGTAGGTATAAAAAATTAATTATATTTTATTTTTAAACTTCATCACAAAATTTTAGGTTTATCCCCACCAAAAAACAAAGTTAAAAGACTATAATCCATGATTTATATTTTATATAATATAGGTAAAAATTAAAATTAAATAATCAAGCTCAAATTAATTTATGTTTTCCTTTTTCACATTGAACTATGGTAAATTAGATGTAAATATATTCAATATGTTTCTTCTCCATCACCAAATTTCATGCTTCTTCGTCAGTAAGCCATAGAGTTAAAAGACTATAAATAAATGACAAATATTTTAGGTTTTTACTTCACCATCCCAAAGTCTTATGTTTTTTTATCATTAAGCACCAAACATAATAGACTATAGTAGGTATAAAAAATTAATTATATTTTATTTTTAAACTCCATCACAAAATTTTAGGTTTATCCCCACCAAAAAACAAAGTTAAAAGACTATAATCCATGAGTTATATTTTATATAATATAGGTAAAAATTAAAATTAAATAATCAGGCTCAAATTTGTTTATATTTACCATTTTCACATTGAAATATGGTAATTAGATGTAAATATATTTAATATGTTTCTTCTCCATCACCAAATTTCATGCTTCTTCGTCAGTAAGCCACAGAGTTAAAAGACTATAATTAAATGACAAATATTTTAGGTTTTTTCTTCACCATCCCAAAATCTTATGTTTTTTTATCACTAAGAACCAAACATAATAGACTATAGTAGGTATAAAAAATTAATTATATTTTATTTTTAAACTCCCTCACAAAATTTTAGTTTTTTACCCTCTAAAAAGCCATGTTAAACCTCTTTAATTTCTATAGGAGTAAAAAAAAACAAATTAATTTTATAAATGTCATATATCCAACCATTTGAAACCATGTAAAATATAATTATACCTATATATATATATATATATATATATTCAAATATGTAAAATATATATATAAATGTTAATTTTTATATATAATTTTTACCTCTAAACATATATGCTATAGGTTTACCTACTTTAGTTTTTTACCCTCTAAAAAACCATGTAAAAGACTTTAATCCATGACATATATTTTATATAATATAGGTAAAAATTAAAATTAAATAATCAGGCTCAAATTTGTTTATATTTACCATTTACACATTGAAATATGGTAATTAGATGTAAATATATTTAATATGTTTCTTCTCCATAACCAAATTTCATGCGTCTTCGTCAGTAAGCCACAGAGTTAAAAGACTATAAATAAATGACAAATATTTTAGGTTTTTTCTTCACCATCCCAAAGTCTTATGTTTTTTTTATCATTAAGCACCAAACATAATAGACTATAGTAGGTATAAAAAATTAATTATATTTTATTTTTAAACTCCATCACAAAATTTTAGGTTTATCCCCACCAAAAAACAAAGTTAAAAAACTATAATCCATGAGTTATATTTTATATAATATAGGTAAAAATTAAAATTAAATAATCAGGCTCAAATTTGTTTATATTTACCATTTTCACATTGAAATATGGTAATTAGATGTAAATATATTTAATATGTTTCTTCTCCATCACCAAATTTCATGCTTCTTCGTCAGTAAGCCACAGAGTTAAAAGACTATAAATAAATGACAAATATTTTAGGTTTTTTCTTCACCATCCCAAAGTCTTATGTTTTTTATCACTAAGCACCAAACATAATAGACTATAGTAGGTATAAAAAATTAATTATATTTTATTTTTAAACTCCATCACAAAATTTTAGGTTTATCCCCACCAAAAAACAATGTTAAAAGACTATAATCCATGATTTATATTTTATATAATATAGGTAAAAATTAAAATTAAATAATCAAGCTCAAATTAATTTATGTTTTCCTTTTTCACATTGAACTATGGTAAATTAGATGTAAATATATTCAATATGTTTCTTCTCCATCACCAAATTTCATGCTTCTTCGTCAGTAAGCCACAGAGTTAAAAGACTATAAATAAATGACAAATATTTTAGGTTTTTTCTTCACCATCCCAAAGTCTTATGTTTTTTTATCATTAAGCACCAAACATAATAGACTATAGTAGGTATAAAAAATTAATTATATTTTATTTTTAAACTCCATCACAAAATTTTAGGTTTATCTCCACCAAAAAACAAAGTTAAAAGACTATAATCCATGATTTATATTTTATATAATATAGGTAAAAATTAAAATTAAATAATCAGGCTCAAATTTGTTTATATTTACAATTTTCACATTGAAATATGGTAATTAGATGTAAATATATTTAATATGTTTCTTCTCCATCACCAAATTTCATGCTTCTTCGTCAGTAAGCCACAGAGTTAAAAGACTATAAATAAATGACAAATATTTTAGGTTTTTTCTTCACCATCCCAAAGTCTTATGTTTTTTATCACTAAGCACCAAACATAATAGACTATAGTAGGTATAAAAAATTAATTATATTTTATTTTTAAACTCCATCACAAAATTTTAGGTTTATCCCCACCAAAAAACAATGTTAAAAGACTATAATCCATGATTTATATTTTATATAATATAGGTAAAAATTAAAATTAAATAATCAAGCTCAAATTAATTTATGTTTTCCTTTTTCACATTGAACTATGGTAAATAAGATGTAAATATATTCAATATGTTTCTTCTCCATCACCAAATTTCATGCTTCTTCGTCAGTAAGCCACAGAGTTAAAAGACTATAAATAAATGACAAATATTTTAGGTTTTTTCTTCACCATCCCAAAGTCTTATGTTTTTTTATCATTAAGCACCAAACATAATAGACTATAGTAGGTATAAAAAATTAATTATATTTTATTTTTAAACTCCATCACAAAATTTTAGGTTTATCTCCACCAAAAAACAAAGTTAAAAGACTATAATCCATGATTTATATTTTATATAATATAGGTAAAAATTAAAATTAAATAATCAGGCTCAAATTTGTTTATATTTACAATTTTCACATTGA
Source organism: Lathyrus sativus (assembly GCA_963859935.3). NCBI lineage: Eukaryota > Viridiplantae > Streptophyta > Magnoliopsida > Fabales > Fabaceae > Lathyrus > Lathyrus sativus. The sequence continues at coordinate 30,459 of CAWUDS030004462.1, forward strand.
AATATGGTAATTAGATGTAAATATATTTAATATGTTTCTTTTCCATCACCAAATTTCATGCTTCTTCGTCAGTAAGCCACAGAGTTAAAAGACTATAAATAAATGACAAATATTTTAGGTTTTTTCTTCACCATCCCAAAGTCTTATGTTTTTTTATCATTAAGCACCAAACATAATAGACTATAGTAGGTATAAAAAATTAATTATATTTTATTTTTAAACTCCATCACAAAATTTTAGGTTTATCTCCACCAAAAAACAGAGTTAAAAGACTATAATCCATGATTTATATTTTATATAATATAGGTAAAAATTAAAATTAAATAATCAGGCTCAAATTTGTTTATATTTACCATTTTCACATTGAAATATGGTAATTAGATGTAAATATATTTAATATGTTTCTTCTCCATCACCAAATTTCATGCTTCTTCGTCAGTAAGCCACAGAGTTAAAAGACTATAATTAAATGACAAATATTTTAGGTTTTTTCTTCACCATCCCAAAGTCTTATGTTTTTTTATCACTAAGAACCAAACATAATAGACTATAGTAGGTATAAAAAATTAATTATATTTTATTTTTAAACTCCCTCACAAAATTTTAGTTTTTTACCCTCTAAAAAACCATGTTAAACCTCTTTAATTTCTATAGGAGTAAAAAAAAAACAAATTAATTTTATAAATGTCATATATCCAACCATGTGAAACCATGTAAAATATAATTATACCTATATATATATATATATATTCAAATATGTAAAATATATATATAAATGTTAATTTTTATATATAATTTTTACCTCTAAACATATATGCTATAGGTTTACCTACTTTAGTTTTTTACCCTCTAAAAAACCATGTAAAAGACTTTAATCCATGACATATATTTTATATAATATAGGTAAAAATTAAAATTAAATAATCAGGCTCAAATTTGTTTATATTTACCATTTACACATTGAAATATGGTAATTAGATGTAAATATATTTAATATGTTTCTTCTCCATAACCAAATTTCATGCTTCTTCGTCAGTAAGCCACAGAGTTAAAAGACTATAAATAAATGACAAATATTTTAGGTTTTTTCTTCACCATCCCAAAGTCTTATGTTTTTTTATCATTAAGCACCAAACATAATAGACTATAGTAGGTATAAAAAATTAATTATATTTTATTTTTAAACTCCATCACAAAATTTTAGGTTTATCCCCACCAAAAAACAAAGTTAAAAGACTATAATCCATGAGTTATATTTTATATAATATAGGTAAAAATTAAAATTAAATAATCAGGCTCAAATTTGTTTATATTTACCATTTTCACATTGAAATATGGTAATTAGATGTAAATATATTTAATATGTTTCTTCTCCATCACCAAATTTCATGCTTCTTCGTCAGTAAGCCACAGAGTTAAAAGACTATAAATAAATGACAAATATTTTAGGTTTTTTCTTCACCATCCCAAAGTCTTATGTTTTTTTATCACTAAGCACCAAACATAATAGACTATAGTAGGTATAAAAAATTAATTATATTTTAATTTTAAACTCCATCACAAAATTTTAGGTTTATCCCCACCAAAAAACAAAGTTAAAAGACTATAATCCATGATTTATATTTTATATAATATAGGTAAAAATTAAAATTAAATAATCAAGCTCAAATTAATTTATGTTTTCCTTTTTCACATTGAACTATGGTAAATTAGATGTAAATATATTCAATATGTTTCTTCTCCATCACCAAATTTCAGGCTTCTTCGGCCGTAAGCCACAGAGTTAAAAGACTATAAATAAATGACAAATATTTTAGGTTTTTTCTTCACCATCCCAAAGTCTTATGTTTTTTTATCACTAAGCACCAAACATAATAGACTATAGTAGGTATAAAAAGTTAATTATATTTTATTTTTAAACTCCATCACAAAATTTTAGGTTTATCCCCACCAAAAAACAAAGTTAAAAAACTATAATCCATGATTTATATTTTATATAATATAGGTAAAAATTAAAATTAAATAATCAGGCTCAAATTTGTTTATATTTACCATTTTCACATTGAAATATTGTAATTAGATGTAAATATATTTAATATGTTTCTTCTCCATCACCAAATTTCATGCTTCTTCGTCCGTAAGCCATAGAGTTAAAAGACTATAAATAAATGACAAATATTTTAGGTTTTTTCTTCACCATCCCAAAGTCTTATGTTTTTTTATCACTAAGCACCAAACATAATAGACTATAGTAGGTATAAAAAATTAATTATATTTTATTTTTAAACTCCATCACAAAATTTTAGGTTTATCCCCACCAAAAAACAAAGTTAAAAGACTATAATCCATGAGTTATATTTTAAATAATATAGGTAAAAATTAAAATTAAATAATCAGGCTCAAATTTGTTTATATTTACCATTTTCACATTGAAATATGGTAATTAGATGTAAATATATTTAATATGTTTCTTCTCCATCACCAAATTTCATGCTTCTTCGTCAGTAAGCCACAGAGTTAAAAGACTATAATTAAATGACAAATATTTTAGGTTTTTTCTTCACCATCTCAAAGTCTTATGTTTTTTTATCACTAAGCACCAAACATAATAGACTATAGTAGGTATAAAAAATTAATTATATTTTATTTTTAAACTCCATCACAAAATTTTAGGTTTATCCCCACCAAAAAACAAAGTTAAAAGACTATAATCCATGATTTATATTTTATATAATATAGGTAAAAATTAAAATTAAATAATCAAGCTCAAATTAATTTATGTTTTCCTTTTTCACATTGAACTATGGTAAATTAGATGTAAATATATTCAATATGTTTCTTCTCCATCACCAAATTTCAGGCTTCTTCGGCCGTAAGCCACAGAGTTAAAAGACTATAAATAAATGACAAATATTTTAGGTTTTTTCTTCACCATCCCAAAGTCTTATGTTTTTTTATCACTAAGCACCAAACATAATAGACTATAGTAGGTATAAAAAATTAATTATATTTTATTTTTAAACTCCATCACAAAATTTTAGGTTTATCCCCACCAAAAAACAATGTTAAAAGACTATAATCCATGATTTATATTTTATATAATATAGGTAAAAATTAAAATTAAATAATCAAGCTCAAATTAATTTATGTTTTCCTTTTTCACATTGAACTATGGTAAATTAGATGTAAATATATTCAATATGTTTCTTCTCCATCACCAAATTTCATGCTTCTTCGTCAGTAAGCCACAGAGTTAAAAGACTATAAATAAATGACAAATATTTTAGGTTTTTTCTTCACCATCCCAAAGTCTTATGTTTTTTTATCATTAAGCACCAAACATAATAGACTATAGTAGGTATAAAAAATTAATTATATTTTATTTTTAAACTCCATCACAAAATTTTAGGTTTATCTACACCAAAAAACAAAGTTAAAAGACTATAATCCATGATTTATATTTTATATAATATAGGTAAAAATTAAAATTAAATAATCAGGCTCAAATTTGTTTATATTTACCATTTTCACATTGAAATATGGTAATTAGATGTAAATATATTTAATATGTTTCTTTTCCATCACCAAATTTCATGCTTCTTCGTCAGTAAGCCACAGAGTTAAAAGACTATAAATAAATGACAAATATTTTAGGTTTTTTCTTCACCATCCCAAAGTCTTATGTTTTTTTATCACTAAGCACCAAACATAATAGACTATAGTAGGTATAAAAAATTAATTATATTTTATTTTTAAACTCCATCACAAAATTTTAGGTTTATCCCCACCAAAAAACAGAGTTAAAAGACTATAATCCATGAGTTATATTTTATATAATATAGGTAAAAATTAAAATTAAATAATCAGGCTCAAATTTGTTTATATTTACCATTTTCACATTGAAATATGGTAATTAGATGTAAATATATTTAATATGTTTCTTCTCCATCACCAAATTTCATGCTTCTTCGTCAGTAAGCCACAGAGTTAAAAGACTATAATTAAATGACAAATATTTTAGGTTTTTTCTTCACCATCCCAAAGTCTTATGTTTTTTTATCACTAAGCACCAAACATAATAGACTATAGTAGGTATAAAAAATTAATTATATTTTAATTTTAAACTCCATCACAAAATTTTAGGTTTATCCCCACCAAAAAACAAAGTTAAAAGACTATAATCCATGATTTATATTTTATATAATATAGGTAAAAATTAAAATTAAATAATCAAGCTCAAATTAATTTATGTTTTCCTTTTTCACATTGAACTATGGTAAATTAGATGTAAATATATTCAATATGTTTCTTCTCCATCACCAAATTTCAGGCTTCTTCGGCCGTAAGCCACAGAGTTAAAAGACTATAAATAAATGACAAATATTTTAGGTTTTTTCTTCACCATCCCAAAGTCTTATGTTTTTTTATCACTAAGCACCAAACATAATAGACTATAGTAGGTATAAAAAGTTAATTATATTTTATTTTTTAAACTCCATCACAAAATTTTAGGTTTATCCCCACCAAAAAACAAAGTTAAAAGACTATAATCCATGATTTATATTTTATATAATATAGGTAAAAATTAAAATTAAATAATCAGGCTCAAATTTGTTTATATTTACCATTTTCACATTGAAATATGGTAATTAGATGTAAATATATTTAATATGTTTCGTCTCCATGACCAAATTTCATGCTTCTTCGTCAGTAAGCCACAGAGTTAAAAGACTATAAATAAATGACAAATATTTTAGGTTTTTTCTTCACTATCCCAAAGTCTTATGTTTTTTTATCACTAAGCACCAAACATAATAGACTATAGTAGGTATAAAAAATTAATTTTATTTTATTTTTAAACTCCATTACAAAATTTTAGTTATCCCCACCAAAAAAAAAGTTAAAAGACTATAATCCATGAGTTATATTTTATATAATATAGGTAAAAATTAAAATTAAATAATCAGGCTCAAATTTGTTTATGTTTACCATTTTCACATTGAAATATGGTAATTAGATGTAAATATATTTAATATGTTTCTTCTCCATCACCAAATTTCATGCTTCTTCGTCAGTAAGCCACACAGTTAAAAGACTATAAATAAATGACAAATATTTTAGGTTTTTTCTTCACCATCCCAAAGTCTAATGTTTTTTATCACTAAGACACCAAACATAATAGACTATATTAGGTATAAAAAATTAATTATATTTTATTTTTAAACTCCCTCACAAAATTTTAGTTTTTTACCCTCTAAAAAACCATGTTAAACCTCTTTAATTTCTATAGGAGTAAAAAAAAACAATTAATTTTATAAATGTCATATATCCAACCATGTGAAACCATGTAAAATATAATTATACCTATATATATATATATATATATTCAAATATGTAAAATATATATATAAATGTTAATTTTTATATATAATTTTTACCTCTAAACATATATGCTATAGGTTTTACCTACTTTAGTTTTTACCCTCTAAAAAACCATGTAAAAGACTTTAATCCATGACATATATTTTATATAATATAGGTAAAAATTAAAATTAAATAATCAGGCTCAAATTTGTTTATATTTACCATTTACACATTGAAATATGGTAATTAGATGTAAATATATTTAATATGTTTCTTCTCCATAACCAAATTTCATGCTTCTTCGTCAGTAAGCCACAGAGTTAAAAGACTATAAATAAATGACAAATATTTTAGGTTTTTTCTTCACCTTCCCAAAGTCTTATATTTTTTTATCATTAAGCACCAAACATAATAGACTATAGTAGGTATAAAAAATTAATTATATTTTATTTTTAAACTCCATCACAAAATTTTAGGTTTATCCCCACCAAAAAACAAAGTTAAAAGACTATAATCCATGAGTTATATTTTATATAATATAGGTAAAAATTAAAATTAAATAATCAGGCTCAAATTTGTTTATATTTACCATTTTCACATTGAAATATGGTAATTAGATGTAAATATATTTAATATGTTTCTTCTCCATCACCAAATTTCATGCTTCTTCGTCAGTAAGCCCACAGAGTTAAAAGACTATAAATAAATGACAAATATTTTAGGTTTTTTCTTCACCATCCCAAAGTCTTATGTTTTTTTATCACTAAGCACCAAACATAATAGACTATAGTAGGTATAAAAAATAATTATATTTTATTTTTAAACTCCATCACAAAATTTTAGGTTTATCCCCACCAAAAAACAAAGTTAAAAGACTATAATCCATGATTTAATTTTATATAATATAGGTAAAAATTAAAATTAAATAATCAAGCTCAATTAATTTATGTTTTCCTTTTTCACATTGAACTATGGTAAATTAGATGTAAATATATTCAATATGTTTCTTCTCCATCACCAAATTTCATGCTTCTTCGTCAGTAAGCCACAGAGTTAAAAGACTATAAATAAATGACAAATATTTTAGGTTTTTCTTCACCATCCCAAAGTCTTATGTTTTTTTATCACTAATCACCAAACATAATAGTCTATAGTAGGTATAAAAAATTAATTATATTTTATTTTTAAACTCCATCACAAAATTTTAGGTTTATCCCCACCAAAAAACAATGTTAAAAGACTATAATCCATGATTTATATTTTATATAATATAGGTAAAAATTAAAATTAAATAATCAAGCTCAAATTAATTTATGTTTTCCTTTTTCACATTGAACTATGGTAAATTAGATGTAAATATATTCAATATGTTTCTTCTCCATCACAAATTTCATGCTTCTTCGTCAGTAAGCCACAGAGTTAAAAGACTATAAATAAATGACAAATATTTTAGGTTTTTTCTTCACCATCCCAAAGTCTTATGTTTTTTTATCACTAAGCACCAAACATAATAGACTATAGTAGGTATAAAAAATTAATTATATTTTATTTTTAAACTCCATCACAAAATTTTAGGTTATCCCCACCAAAAAACAAAGTTAAAAGACTATAATCCATGATTTATATTTTATATAATATAGGTAAAAATTAAAATTAAATAATCAGGCTCAAATTTGTTTATATTTACCATTTTCACATTGAAATATGGTAATTAGATGTAAATATATTTAATATGTTTCTTCTCCATCACCAAATTTCATGCTTCTTCGTCAGTAAGCCACAGAGTTAAAAGACTATAAATAAATGACAAATATTTTAGGTTTTTTCTTCACCATCCCAAAGTCTTATGTTTTTTATCACTAAGCACCAAACATAATAGACTATAGTAGGTATAAAAAATTAATTATATTTTATTTTTAAACTCCATCACAAAATTTTAGGTTTATCCCCACCAAAAACAATGTTAAAAGGACTATAATCCATGATTTATGTTTTATATAATATAGGTAAAAATTAAAATTAAATAATCAAGCTCAAATTAATTTATGTTTTCCTTTTTCACATTGAACTATGGTAAATTAGATGTAAATATATTCAATATGTTTCTTCTCCATCACCAAATTTCATGCTTCTTCGTCAGTAAGCCACAGAGTTAAAAGACTATAAATAAATGACAAATATTTTAGGTTTTTTCTTCACCATCCCAAAGTCTTATGTTTTTTTATCATTAAGCACCAAACATAATAGACTATAGTAGGTATAAAAAATTAATTATATTTTATTTTTTAAACTCCATCACAAAATTTTAGGTTTATCTCCACCAAAAAACAAAGTTAAAAGACTATAATCCATGATTTATATTTTATATAATATAGGTAAAAATTAAATTAAATAATCAGGCTCAAATTTGTTTATATTTACCATTTTTCACATTGAAATATGGTAATTAGATGTAAATATATTTAATAGTTTCGTCTCCATGACCAAATTTCATGCTTCTTCGTCAGTAAGCCACAGAGTTAAAAGACTATAAATAAATGACAAATATTTAGGTTTTTTCTTCACTATCCCAAAGTCTTATGTTTTTTTATCACTAAGCACCAAACATAATAGACTATAGTAGGTATAAAAAATTAATTTTATTTTATTTTTAAACTCCATTACAAAATTTTAGGTTATCCCCACCAAAAAAAAAGTTAAAAGACTATAATCCATGAGTTATATTTTATATAATATAGGTAAAAATTAAAATTAAATAATCAGGCTCAAATTTGTTTATGTTTACCATTTTCACATTGAAATATGGTAATTAGATGTAAATATATTTAATATGTTTCTTCTCCATCACCAAATTTCATGCTTCTTCGTCAGTAAGCCACACAGTTAAAAGACTATAAATAAATGACAAATATTTTAGGTTTTTTCTTCACCATCCCAAAGTCTAATGTTTTTTTATCACTAAGCACCAAACATAATAGACTATATTAGGTATAAAAAATTAATTATATTTTATTTTTAAACTCCCTCACAAAATTTTAGTTTTTAACCCTCTAAAAAACCATGTTAAACCTCTTTAATTTCTATAGGAGTAAAAAAAAACAAATTAATTTTATAAATGTCATATATCCAACCATGTGAAACCATGTAAAATATAATTATACCTATATATATATATATATATTCAAATATGTAAAATATATATATAAATGTTAATTTTTATATATAATTTTTACCTCTAAACATATATGCTATAGGTTTACCTACTTTAGTTTTTTACCCTCTAAAAAACCATGTAAAAGACTTTAATCCATGACATATATTTTATATAATATAGGTAAAAATTAAAATTAAATAATCAGGCTCAAATTTGTTTATATTTACCATTTACACATTGAAATATGGTAATTAGATGTAAATATATTTAATATGTTTCTTCTCCATAACCAAATTTCATGCTTCTTCGTCAGTAAGCCACAGAGTTAAAAGACTATAAATAAATGACAAATATTTTAGGTTTTTTCTTCACCTTCCCAAAGTCCTTATATTTTTTATCATTAAGCACCAAACATAATAGACTATAGTAGGTATAAAAAATTAATTATATTTTATTTTTAAACTCCATCACAAAATTTTAGGTTTATCCCCACCAAAAAACAAAGTTAAAAGACTATAATCCATGAGTTATATTTTATATAATATAGGTAAAAATTAAAATTAAATAATCAGGCTCAAATTTGTTTATATTTACCATTTTCACATTGAAATATGGTAATTAGATGTAAATATATTTAATATGTTTCTTCTCCATCACCAAATTTCATGCTTCTTCGTCAGTAAGCCACAGAGTTAAAAGACTATAAATAAATGACAAATATTTTAGGTTTTTTCTTCACTCATCCCAAAGTCTTATGTTTTTTTATCACTAAGCACCAAACATAATAGACTATAGTAGGTATAAAAAATTAATTATATTTTATTTTTAAACTCCATCACAAAATTTTAGGTTTATCCCCACCAAAAAACAAAGTTAAAAGACTATAATCCATGATTTATATTTTATATAATATAGGTAAAAATTAAAATTAAATAATCAAGCTCAAATTAATTTATGTTTTCCTTTTTCACATTGAACTATGGTAAATTAGATGTAAATATATTCAATATGTTTCTTCTCCATCACCAAATTTCATGCTTCTTCGTCAGTAAGCCACAGAGTTAAAAGACTATAAATAAATGACAAATATTTTAGGTTTTTTCTTCACCATCCCAAAGTCTTATGTTTTTTTATCACTAATCACCAAACATAATAGTCTATAGTAGGTATAAAAAATTAATTATATTTTATTTTTAAACTCCATCACAAAATTTTAGGTTTATCCCCACCAAAAAACAATGTTAAAAGACTATAATCCATGATTTATATTTTATATAATATAGGTAAAAATTAAAATTAAATAATCAAGCTCAAATTAATTTATGTTTTCCTTTTTCACATTGAACTATGGTAAATTAGATGTAAATATATTCAATATGTTTCTTCTCCATCACCAAATTTCATGCTTCTTCGTCAGTAAGCCACAGAGTTAAAAGACTATAAATAAATGACAAATATTTAGGTTTTTTCTTCACCATCCCAAAGTCTTATGTTTTTTTATCACTAAGCACCAAACATAATAGACTATAGTAGGTATAAAAAATTAATTATATTTTATTTTTAAACTCCATCACAAAATTTTAGGTTTATCCCCACCAAAAAACAAAGTTAAAAGACTATAATCCATGATTTATATTTTATATAATATAGGTAAAAATTAAAATTAAATAATCAGGCTCAAATTTGTTTATATTTACCATTTTCACATTGAAATATGGTAATTAGATGTAAATATATTTAATATGTTTCTTCTCCATCACCAAATTTCATGCTTCTTCGTCAGTAAGCCACAGAGTTAAAAGACTATAAATAAATGACAAATATTTTAGGTTTTTTCTTCACCATCCCAAAGTCTTATGTTTTTTATCACTAAGCACCAAACATAATAGACTATAGTAGGTATAAAAAATTAATTATATTTTATTTTAAACTCCATCACAAAATTTTAGGTTTATCCCCACCAAAAAACAATGTTAAAAGACTATAATCCATGATTTATGTTTTATATAATATAGGTAAAAATTAAAATTAAATAATCAAGCTCAAATTAATTTATGTTTTCCTTTTTCACATTGAACTATGGTAAATTAGATGTAAATATATTCAATATGTTTCTTCTCCATCACCAAATTTCATGCTTCTTCGTCAGTAAGCCACAGAGTTAAAAGACTATAAATAAATGACAAATATTTTAGGTTTTTTCTTCACCATCCCAAAGTCTTATGTTTTTTATCATTAAGCACCAAACATAATAGACTATAGTAGGTATAAAAAATTAATTATATTTTATTTTTTAAACTCCATCACAAAATTTTAGGTTTATCTCCACCAAAAAACAAAGTTAAAAGACTATAATCCATGATTTATATTTTATATAATATAGGTAAAAATTAAAATTAAATAATCAGGCTCAAATTAATTTATGTTTTCCTTTTTCACATTGAACTATGGTAAATTAGATGTAAATATATTTAATATGTTTCGTCTCCATGACCAAATTTCATGCTTCTTCGTCAGTAAGCCACAGAGTTAAAAGACTATAAATAAATGACAAATATTTTAGGTTTTTTCTTCACCATCCCAAAGTCTTATGTTTTTTTATCACTAAGCACCAAACATAATAGACTATAGTAGGTATAAAAAATTAATTATATTTTATTTTTAAACTCCATCACAAAATTTTAGGTTTATCCCCACCAAAAAACAGAGTTAAAAGACTATAATCCATGAGTTATATTTTATATAATATAGGTAAAAATTAAAATTAAATAATCAGGCTCAAATTTGTTTATATTTACCATTTTCACATTGAAATATGGTAATTAGATGTAAATATATTTAATATGTTTCTTCTCCATCACCAAATTTCATGCTTCTTCGTCAGTAAGCCACAGAGTTAAAAGACTATAATTAAATGACAAATATTTTAGGTTTTTTCTTCACCATCCCAAAGTCTTATGTTTTTTTATCACTAAGCACCAAACATAATAGACTATAGTAGGTATAAAAAATTAATTATATTTTATTTTTAAACTCCATCACAAAATTTTAGGTTTATCTCCACCAAAAACAAAGTTAAAAGACTATAATCCATGATTTATATTTTATATAATATAGGTAAAAATTAAAATTAAATAATCAGGCTCAAATTTGTTTATATTTACCGTTTTGACATTGAAATATGGTAATTAGATGTAAATATATTTAATATGTTTCTTCTCCATCACCAAATTTCATGCTTCTTCGTCAGTAAGCCACAGAGTTAAAAGACTATAAATAAATGACAAATATTTTAGGTTTTTTCTTCAACATCCCAAAGTCTTATGTTTTTTTATCACTAAGCACCAAACATAATAGACTATAGTAGGTATAAAAAATTAATTATATTTTATTTTTAAACTCCATCACAAAATTTTAGGTTTATCCCCACCAAAAAACAAAGTTAAAAGACTATAATCCATGAGTTATATTTTATATAATATAGGTAAAAATTAAAATTAAATAATCAGGCTCAAATTTGTTTATATTTACCGTTTTGACATTGAAATATGGTAATTAGATGTAAATATATTTAATATGTTTCTTCTCCATCACCAAATTTCATGCTTCTTCGTCAGTAAGCCACAGAGTTAAAAGACTATAATTAAATGACAAATATTTTAGGTTTTTTCTTCACCATCCCAAAGTCTTATGTTTTTTTATCACTAAGCACCAAACATAATAGACTATAGTAGGTATAAAAAATTAATTATATTTTATTTTTAAACTCCATCACAAAATTTTAGGTTTATCTCCACCAAAAAACAAAGTTAAAAGACTATAATCCATGATTTATATTTTATATAATATAGGTAAAAATTAAAATTAAATAATCAGGCTCAAATTTGTTTATATTTACCGTTTTGACATTGAAATATGGTAATTAGATGTAAATATATTTAATATGTTTCTTCTCCATCACCAAATTTCATGCTTCTTCGTCAGTAAGCCACAGAGTTAAAAGACTATAAATAAATGACAAATATTTTAGGTTTTTTCTTCAACATCCCAAAGTCTTATGTTTTTTTATCACTAAGCACCAAACATAATAGACTATAGTAGGTATAAAAAATTAATTATATTTTATTTTTAAACTCCATCACAAAATTTTAGGTTTATCCCCACCAAAAAACAAAGTTAAAAGACTATAATCCATGATTTATATTTTATATAATATAGGTAAAAATTAAAATTAAATAATCAGGCTCAAATTTGTTTATATTTACCATTGTCACATTGAAATATGGTAATTAGATGTAAATATATTTAATATGTTTCGTCTCCATGACCAAATTTCATGCTTCTTCGTCAGTAAGCCACAGAGTTAAAAGACTATAAATAAATGACAAATATTTTAGGTTTTTTCTTCACCATCCCAAAGTCTTATGTTTTTTTATCACTAAGCACCAAACATAATAGACTATAGTAGGTATAAAAAATTAATTATATTTTATTTTAAACTCCATCACAAAATTTTAGGTTTATCCCCACCAAAAAACAAAGTTAAAAGACTATAATCCATGAGTTATATTTTATATAATATAGGTAAAAATTAAAATTAAATAATCAGGCTCAAATTTGTTTATATTTACCATTTTCACATTGAAATATGGTAATTAGATGTAAATATATTTAATATGTTTCTTCTCCATCACCAAATTTCATGCTTCTTCGTCAGTAAGCCACAGAGTTAAAAGACTATAATTAAATGACAAATATTTTAGGTTTTTTCTTCACCATCCCAAAGTCTTATGTTTTTTTATCACTAAGCACCAAACATAATAGACTATAGTAGGTATAAAAAATTAATTATATTTTATTTTTAAACTCCATCACAAAATTTTAGGTTTATCCCCACCAAAAACAAAGTTAAAAGACTATAATCCATGATTTATATTTTATATAATATAGGTAAAAATTAAAATTAAATAATCAAGCTCAAATTAATTTATGTTTTCCTTTTTCACATTGAACTATGGTAAATTAGATGTAAATATATTCAATATGTTTCTTCTCCATCACCAAATTTCAGGCTTCTTCGGCCGTAAGCCACAGAGTTAAAAGACTATAAATAAATGACAAATATTTTAGGTTTTTTCTTCACCATCCCAAAGTCTTATGTTTTTTTATCACTAAGCACCAAACATAATAGACTATAGTAGGTATAAAAAATTAATTATATTTTATTTTTAAACTCCATCACAAAATTTTAGGTTTATCCCCACCAAAAAACAAAGTTAAAAGACTATAATCCATGATTTATATTTTATATAATATAGGTAAAAATTAAAATTAAATAATCAAGCTCAAATTAATTTATGTTTTCCTTTTTCACATTGAACTATGGTAAATTAGATGTAAATATATTCAATATGTTTCTTCTCCATCACCAAATTTCAGGCTTCTTCGGCCGTAAGCCACAGAGTTAAAAGACTATAAATAAATGACAAATATTTTAGGTTTTTTCTTCACCATCCCAAAGTCTTATGTTTTTTTTATCACTAAGCACCAAACATAATAGACTATAGTAGGTATAAAAAATTAATTATATTTTATTTTTAAACTCCATCACAAAATTTTAGGTTTATCCCCACCAAAAAACAAAGTTAAAAGACTATAATCCATGATTTATATTTTATATAATATAGGTAAAAATTAAAATTAAATAATCAGGCTCAAATTTGTTTATATTTACCATTTTCACATTGAAATATGGTAATTAGATGTAAATATATTTAATATGTTTCGTCTCCATGACCAAATTTCATGCTTCTTCGTCAGTAAGCCACAGAGTTAAAAGACTATAAATAAATGACAAATATTTTAGGTTTTTTCATCACCATCCCAAAGTCTTATGTTTTTTTATCACTAAGCACCAAACATAATAGACTATAGTAGGTATAAAAAATTAATTATATTTTATTTTTAAACTCCATCACAAAATTTTAGGTTTATCCCCACCAAAAAACAAAGTTAAAAGACTATAATCCATGAGTTATATTTTATATAATATAGGTAAAAATTAAAATTAAATAATCAGGCTCAAATTTGTTTATATTTACCATTTTCACATTGAAATATGGTAATTAGATGTAAATATATTTAATATGTTTCTTCTCCATCACCAAATTTCATGCTTCTTCGTCAGTAAGCCACAGAGTTAAAAGACTATAATTAAATGACAAATATTTTAGGTTTTTTCTTCACCATCCCAAAGTCTTATGTTTTTTTATCACTAAGCACCAAACATAATAGACTATAGTAGGTATAAAAAATTAATTATATTTTATTTTTAAACTCCATCACAAAATTTTAGGTTTATCTCCACCAAAAAACAAAGTTAAAAGACTATAATCCATGATTTATATTTTATATAATATAGGTAAAAATTAAAATTAAATAATCAGGCTCAAATTTGTTTATATTTACCGTTTTGACATTGAAATATGGTAATTAGATGTAAATATATTTAATATGTTTCTTCTCCATCACCAAATTTCATGCTTCTTCGTCAGTAAGCCACAGAGTTAAAAGACTATAAATAAATGACAAATATTTTAGGTTTTTTCTTCAACATCCCAAAGTCTTATGTTTTTTTATCACTAAGCACCAAACATAATAGACTATAGTAGGTATAAAAAATTAATTATATTTTATTTTTAAACTCCATCACAAAATTTTAGGTTTATCCCCACCAAAAAACAAAGTTAAAAGACTATAATCCATGAGTTATATTTTATATAATATAGGTAAAAATTAAAATTAAATAATCAGGCTCAAATTTGTTTATATTTACCGTTTTGACATTGAAATATGGTAATTAGATGTAAATATATTTAATATGTTTCTTCTCCATCACCAAATTTCATGCTTCTTCGTCAGTAAGCCACAGAGTTAAAAGACTATAATTAAATGACAAATATTTTAGGTTTTTTCTTCACCATCCCAAAGTCTTATGTTTTTTTATCACTAAGCACCAAACATAATAGACTATAGTAGGTATAAAAAATTAATTATATTTTATTTTTAAACTCCATCACAAAATTTTAGGTTTATCTCCACCAAAAAACAAAGTTAAAAGACTATAATCCATGATTTATATTTTATATAATATAGGTAAAAATTAAAATTAAATAATCAGGCTCAAATTTGTTTATATTTACCGTTTTGACATTGAAATATGGTAATTAGATGTAAATATATTTAATATGTTTCTTCTCCATCACCAAATTTCATGCTTCTTCGTCAGTAAGCCACAGAGTTAAAAGACTATAAATAAATGACAAATATTTTAGGTTTTTTCTTCAACATCCCAAAGTCTTATGTTTTTTTATCACTAAGCACCAAACATAATAGACTATAGTAGGTATAAAAAATTAATTATATTTTATTTTTAAACTCCATCACAAAATTTTAGGTTTATCCCCACCAAAAAACTAAGTTAAAAGACTATAATCCATGATTTATATTTTATATAATATAGGTAAAAATTAAAATTAAATAATCAGGCTCAAATTTGTTTATATTTACCGTTTTGACATTGAAATATGGTAATTAGATGTAAATATATTTAATATGTTTCTTCTCCATCACCAAATTTCATGCTTCTTCGTCAGTAAGCCACAGAGTTAAAAGACTATAAATAAATGACAAATATTTTAGGTTTTTTCTTCACCATCCAAAGTCTTATGTTTTTTTATCACTAAGCACCAAACATAATAGACTATAGTAGGTATAAAAAATTAATTATATTTTATTTTTAAACTCCATCACAAATTTTAGGTTTATCCCCACCAAAAAACTAAGTTAAAAGACTTTAATCCATGATTTATATTTTATATAATATAGGTAAAAATTAAAATTAAATAATCAGGCTGAAATTTGTTTATATTTACTGTTTTCACATTGAAATATGGTAATTAGATGTAAATATATTTAATATGTTTCTTCTCCATCACCAAATTTCATGCTTCTTCGTCAGTAAGCCACAGAGTTAAAAGACTATAAATAAATGACACATATTTTAGGTTTTTTCTTCACCATCCAAAAGTCTTATGTTTTTTTATCACTAAGCACCAAACATAATAGACTATAGTAGGTATAAAAAATTAATTATATTTTATTTTTAAACTCCATCACAAAATTTTAGGTTTATCCCCACCAAAAAACAAAGTTAAAAGACTATAATCCATGATTTATATTTTATATAATATAGGTAAAAATTAAAATTAAATAATCAGGCTCAAATTTGTTTATATTTACCGTTTTCACATTGAAATATGGTAATTAGATGTAAATATATTTAATATGTTTCTTCTCCATCACCAAATTTCATGCTTCTTCGTAAGTAAGCCACAGAGTTAAAAGACTATAAATAAATGACAAATATTTTAGGTTTTTTCTTCACCATCCCAAAGTCTTATGTTTTTTATCACTAAGCACCAAACATAATAGAATATAGTAGGTATAAAAAATTAATTATATTTTATTTTTAAACTCCATCACAAAATTTTAGGTTTATCTCCACCAAAAAACAAAGTTAAAAGACTATAATCCATGATTTATATTTTATATAATATAGGTAAAAATTAAAATTAAATAATCAGGCTCAAATTTGTTTATATTTACCGTTTTGACATTGAAATATGGTAATTAGATGTAAATATATTTAATATGTTTCTTCTCCATCACCAAATTTCATGCTTCTTCGTCAGTAAGCCACAGAGTTAAAAGACTATAAATAAATGACAAATATTTTAGGTTTTTTCTTCACCATCCCAAAGTCTTATGTTTTTTTATCACTAAGCACCAAACATAATAGACTATAGTAGGTATAAAAAATTAATTATATTTTATTTTTAAACTCCATCACAAAATTTTAGGTTTATCCCCACCAAAAAACTAAGTTAAAAGACTATAATCCATGATTTATATTTTATATAATATAGGTAAAAATTAAAATTAAATAATCAGGCTCAAATTTGTTTATATTTACCGTTTTGACATTGAAATATGGTAATTAGATGTAAATATATTTAATATGTTTCTTCTCCATCACCAAATTTCATGCTTCTTCGTCAGTAAGCCACAGAGTTAAAAGACTATAAATAAATGACAAATATTTTAGGTTTTTTCTTCACCATCCCAAAGTCTTATGTTTTTTTATCACTAAGCACCAAACATAATAGACTATAGTAGGTATAAAAAATTAATTATATTTTATTTTTAAACTCCATCACAAAATTTTAGGTTTATCCCCACCAAAAAACTAAGTTAAAAGACTATAATCCATGATTTATATTTTATATAATATAGGTAAAAATTAAAATTAAATAATCAGGCTCAAATTTGTTTATATTTACCGTTTTGACATTGAAATATGGTAATTAGATGTAAATATATTTAATATGTTTCTTCTCCATCACCAAATTTCATGCTTCTTCGTCAGTAAGCCACAGAGTTAAAAGACTATAATTAAATGACAAATATTTTAGGTTTTTTCTTCACCATCCCAAAGTCTTATGTTTTTTATCACTAAGCACCAAACATAATAGACTATAGTAGGTATAAAAAATTAATTATATTTTATTTTTAAACTCCATCACAAAATTTTAGGTTTATCTCCACCAAAAAACAAAGTTAAAAGACTATAATCCATGATTTATATTTTATATAATATAGGTAAAAATTAAAATTAAATAATCAGGCTCAAATTTGTTTATATTTACCGTTTTGACATTGAAATATGGTAATTAGATGTAAATATATTTAATATGTTTCTTCTCCATCACCAAATTTCATGCTTCTTCGTCAGTAAGCCACAGAGTTAAAAGACTATAAATAAATGACAAATATTTTAGGTTTTTTCTTCAACATCCCAAAGTCTTATGTTTTTTTATCACTAAGCACCAAACATAATAGACTATAGTAGGTATAAAAAATTAATTATATTTTATTTTTAAACTCCATCACAAAATTTTAGGTTTATCCCCACCAAAAAACTAAGTTAAAAGACTATAATCCATGATTTATATTTTATATAATATAGGTAAAAATTAAAATTAAATAATCAGGCTCAAATTTGTTTATATTTACCGTTTTGACATTGAAATATGGTAATTAGATGTAAATATATTTAATATGTTTCTTCTCCATCACCAAATTTCATGCTTCTTCGTCAGTAAGCCACAGAGTTAAAAGACTATAAATAAATGACAAATATTTTAGGTTTTTTCTTCACCATCCCAAAGTCTTATGTTTTTTTATCACTAAGCACCAAACATAATAGACTATAGTAGGTATAAAAAATTAATTATATTTTATTTTTAAACTCCATCACAAAATTTTAGGTTTATCCCCACCAAAAAACTAAGTTAAAAGACTTTAATCCATGATTTATATTTTATATAATATAGGTAAAAATTAAAATTAAATAATCAGGCTGAAATTTGTTTATATTTACTGTTTTCACATTGAAATATGGTAATTAGATGTAAATATATTTAATATGTTTCTTCTCCATCACCAAATTTCATGCTTCTTCGTCAGTAAGCCACAGAGTTAAAAGACTATAAATAAATGACACATATTTTAGGTTTTTTCTTCACCATCCAAAAGTCTTATGTTTTTTTATCACTAAGCACCAAACATAATAGACTATAGTAGGTATAAAAAATTAATTATATTTTATTTTTAAACTCCATCACAAAATTTTAGGTTTATCCCACCAAAAAACAAAGTTAAAAGACTATAATCCATGATTTATATTTTATATAATATAGGTAAAAATTAAAATTAAATAATCAGGCTCAAATTTGTTTATATTTACCGTTTTCACATTGAAATATGGTAATTAGATGTAAATATATTTAATATGTTTCTTCTCCATCACCAAATTTCATGCTTCTTCGTAAGTAAGCCACAGAGTTAAAAGACTATAAATAAATGACAAATATTTTAGGTTTTTTCTTCACCATCCCAAAGTCTTATGTTTTTTTATCACTAAGCACCAAACATAATAGAATATAGTAGGTATAAAAAATTAATTATATTTTATTTTTAAACTCCATCACAAAATTTTAGGTTTATCTCCACCAAAAAACAAAGTTAAAAGACTATAATCCATGATTTATATTTTATATAATATAGGTAAAAATTAAAATTAAATAATCAGGCTCAAATTTGTTTATATTTACCGTTTTGACATTGAAATATGGTAATTAGATGTAAATATATTTAATATGTTTCTTCTCCATCACCAAATTTCATGCTTCTTCGTCAGTAAGCCACAGAGTTAAAAGACTATAAATAAATGACAAATATTTTAGGTTTTTTCTTCACCATCCAAAGTCTTATGTTTTTTTATCACTAAGCACCAAACATAATAGACTATAGTAGGTATAAAAAATTAATTATATTTTATTTTTAAACTCCATCACAAAATTTTAGGTTTATCCCCACCAAAAAACTAAGTTAAAAGACTATAATCCATGATTTATATTTTATATAATATAGGTAAAAATTAAAATTAAATAATCAGGCTCAAATTTGTTTATATTTACCGTTTTGACATTGAAATATGGTAATTAGATGTAAATATATTTAATATGTTTCTTCTCCATCACCAAATTTCATGCTTCTTCGTCAGTAAGCCACAGAGTTAAAAGACTATAAATAAATGACAAATATTTTAGGTTTTTTCTTCACCATCCCAAAGTCTTATGTTTTTTTATCACTAAGCACCAAACATAATAGACTATAGTAGGTATAAAAAATTAATTATATTTTATTTTTAAACTCCATCACAAAATTTTAGGTTTATCCCCACCAAAAAACTAAGTTAAAAGACTATAATCCATGATTTATATTTTATATAATATAGGTAAAAATTAAAATTAAATAATCAGGCTCAAATTTGTTTATATTTACCGTTTTGACATTGAAATATGGTAATTAGATGTAAATATATTTAATATGTTTCTTCTCCATCACCAAATTTCATGCTTCTTCGTCAGTAAGCCACAGAGTTAAAAGACTATAAATAAATGACAAATATTTTAGGTTTTTTCTTCACCATCCCAAAGTCTTATGTTTTTTTATCACTAAGCACCAAACATAATAGACTATAGTAGGTATAAAAAATTAATTATATTTTATTTTTAAACTCCATCACAAAATTTTAGGTTTATCCCCACCAAAAAACTAAGTTAAAAGACTTTAATCCATGATTTATATTTTATATAATATAGGTAAAAATTAAAATTAAATAATCAGGCTGAAATTTGTTTATATTTACTGTTTTCACATTGAAATATGGTAATTAGATGTAAATATATTTAATATGTTTCTTCTCCATCACCAAATTTCATGCTTCTTCGTCAGTAAGCCACAGAGTTAAAAGACTATAAATAAATGACACATATTTTAGGTTTTTTCTTCACCATCCAAAAGTCTTATGTTTTTTTATCACTAAGCACCAAACATAATAGACTATAGTAGGTATAAAAAATTAATTATATTTTATTTTTAAACTCCATCACAAAATTTTAGGTTTATCTCCACCAAAAAACAAAGTTAAAAGACTATAATGCATGATTTATATTTTATATAATATAGGTAAAAATTAAAATTAAATAATCAGGCTCAAATTTGTTTATATTTACCGTTTTCACATTGAAATATGGTAATTAGATGTAAATATATTTAATATGTTTCTTCTCCATCACCAAATTTCATGCTTCTTCGTAAGTAAGCCACAGAGTTAAAAGACTATAAATAAATGACAAATATTTTAGGTTTTTTCTTCACCATCCAAAAGTCTTATGTTTTTTTATCACTAAGAACCAAACATAATAGAATATAGTAGGTATAAAAAATTAATTATATTTTATTTTGAAACTCCATCACAAAATTTTAGGTTTATCTCCACCAAAAAACAAAGTTAAAAGACTATAATCCATGATTTATATTTTATATAATATAGGTAAAAATTAAAATTAAATAATCAGGCTCAAATTTGTTTATATTTACCGTTTTGACATTGAAATATGGTAATTAGATGTAAATATATTTAATATGTTTCTTCTCCATCACCAAATTTCATGCTTCTTCGTCAGTAAGCCACAGAGTTAAAAGACTATAAATAAATGACAAATATTTTAGGTTTTTTCTTCAACATCCCAAAGTCTTATGTTTTTTTATCACTAAGCACCAAACATAATAGACTATAGTAGGTATAAAAAATTAATTATATTTTATTTTTAAACTCCATCACAAAATTTTAGGTTTATCCCCACCAAAAAACTAAGTTAAAAGACTATAATCCATGATTTATATTTTATATAATATAGGTAAAAATTAAAATTAAATAATCAGGCTCAAATTTGTTTATATTTACCATTTTGACATTGAAATATGGTAATTAGATGTAAATATATTTAATATGTTTCTTCTCCATCACCAAATTTCATGCTTCTTCGTCAGTAAGCCACAGAGTTAAAAGACTATAAATAAATGACAAATATTTTAGGTTTTTTCTTCACCATCCCAAAGTCTTATGTTTTTTTATCACTAAGCACCAAACATAATAGACTATAGTAGGTATAAAAAATTAATTATATTTTATTTTTAAACTCCATCACAAAATTTTAGGTTTATCCCCACCAAAAAACTAAGTTAAAAGACTTTAATCCATGATTTATATTTTATATAATATAGGTAAAAATTAAAATTAAATAATCAGGCTGAAATTTGTTTATATTTACTGTTTTCACATTGAAATATGGTAATTAGATGTAAATATATTTAATATGTTTCTTCTCCATCACCAAATTTCATGCTTCTTCGTCAGTAAGCCACAGAGTTAAAAGACTATAAATAAATGACACATATTTTAGGTTTTTTCTTCACCATCCAAAAGTCTTATGTTTTTTTATCACTAAGCACCAAACATAATAGACTATAGTAGGTATAAAAAATTAATTATATTTTATTTTTAAACTCCATCACAAAATTTTAGGTTTATCTCCACCAAAAAACAAAGTTAAAAGACTATAATGCATGATTTATATTTTATATAATATAGGTAAAAATTAAAATTAAATAATCAGGCTCAAATTTGTTTATATTTACCGTTTTCACATTGAAATATGGTAATTAGATGTAAATATATTTAATATGTTTCTTCTCCATCACCAAATTTCATGCTTCTTCGTCAGTAAGCCACAGAGTTAAAAGACTATAAATAAATGACAAATATTTTAGGTTTTTTCTTCACCATCCCAAAGTCTTATGTTTTTTTATCACTAAGCACCAAACATAATAGAATATAGTAGGTATAAAAAATTAATTATATTTTATTTTTAAACTCCATCACAAAATTTTAGGTTTATCCCCACCAAAAAACAAAGTTAAAAGACTATAATCCATGATTTATATTTTATATAATATAGGTAAAAATTAAAATTAAATAATCAGGCTCAAATTTGTTTATATTTACCGTTTTAACATTGAAATATGGTAATTAGATGTAAATATATTTAATATGTTTCTTCTCCATCACCAAATTTCATGCTTCTTCGTCAGTAAGCCACAGAGTTAAAAGACTATAAATAAATGACAAATATTTTAGGTTTTTTCTTCACCATCCCAAAGTCTTATGTTTTTTTATCACTAAGCACCAAACATAATAGACTATAGTAGGTATAAAAAATTAATTATATTTTATTTTTAAACTCCATCACAAAATTTTAGGTTTATCCCCACCAAAAAACTAAGTTAAAAGACTATAATCCATGATTTATATTTTATATAATATAGGTAAAAATTAAAATTAAATAATCAGGCTCAAATTTGTTTATATTTACCGTTTTGACATTGAAATATGGTAATTAGATGTAAATATATTTAATATGTTTCTTCTCCATCACCAAATTTCATGCTTCTTCGTCAGTAAGCCACAGAGTTAAAAGACTATAAATAAATGACAAATATTTTAGGTTTTTTCTTCACCATCCCAAAGTCTTATGTTTTTTTATCACTAAGCACCAAACATAATATACTATAGTAGGTATAAAAAATTAATTATATTTTATTTTTAAACTCCATCACAAAATTTTAGGTTTATCCCCACCAAAAAACTAAGTTAAAAGACTTTAATCCATGATTTATATTTTATATAATATAGGTAAAAATTAAAATTAAATAATCAGGCTGAAATTTGTTTATATTTACTGTTTTCACATTGAAATATGGTAATTAGATGTAAATATATTTAATATGTTTCTTCTCCATCACCAAATTTCATGCTTCTTCGTCAGTAAGCCACAGAGTTAAAAGACTATAAATAAATGACACATATTTTAGGTTTTTTCTTCACCATCCAAAAGTCTTATGTTTTTTTATCACTAAGCACCAAACATAATAGACTATAGTAGGTATAAAAAATTAATTATATTTTATTTTTAAACTCCATCACAAAATTTTAGGTTTATCTCCACCAAAAAACAAAGTTAAAAGACTATAATGCATGATTTATATTTTATATAATATAGGTAAAAATTAAAATTAAATAATCAGGCTCAAATTTGTTTATATTTACCGTTTTCACATTGAAATATGGTAATTAGATGTAAATATATTTAATATGTTTCTTCTCCATCACCAAATTTCATGCTTCTTCGTCAGTAAGCCACAGAGTTAAAAGACTATAAATAAATGACAAATATTTTAGGTTTTTTCTTCACCATCCCAAAGTCTTATGTTTTTTTATCACTAAGCACCAAACATAATAGACTATAGTAGGTATAAAAAATTAATTATATTTTATTTTTAAACTCCATCACAAAATTTTAGGTTTATCCCCACCAAAAAACTAAGTTAAAAGACTATAATCCATGATTTATATTTTATATAATATAGGTAAAAATTAAAATTAAATAATTAGGCTCAAATTTGTTTATATTTACCGTTTTCACATTGAAATATGGTAATTAGATGTAAATATATTTAATATGTTTCTTCTCCATCACCAAATTTCATGCTTCTTCGTCAGTAAGCCACAGAGTTAAAAGACTATAAATAAATGACAAATATTTTAGGTTTTTTCTTCACCATCCCAAAGTCTTATGTTTTTTTATCACTAAGCACCAAACATAATAGACTATAGTAGGTATAAAAAAATTAATTATATTTTATTTTTAAACTCCATCACAAAATTTTAGGTTTATCTCCACCAAAAAACAAAGTTAAAAGACTGTAATCCATGATTTATATTTTATATAATATAGGTAAAAATTAAAATTAAATAATCAGGCTCAAATTTGTTTATATTTACCGTTTTCACATTGAAATATGGTAATTAGATGTAAATATATTTAATATGTTTCTTCTCCATCACCAAATGTCATGCTTCTTCGTCAGTAAGCCACAGAGTTAAAAGACTATAAATAAATGACAAATATTTTAGGTTTTTTCTTCACCATCCCAAAGTCTTATGTTTTTTTATCACTAAGCCCCAAACATAATAGACTATAGTAGGTATAAAAAATTAATTGTATTTTATTTTTAAACTCCATCACAAAATTTTAGGTTTATCCCCACCAAAAAACTAAGTTAAAAGACTATAATCAATGATTTATATTTTATATAATATAGGTAAAAATTAACATTAAATAATCAGGCTCAAATTTGTTTATATTTACCATTTTTACATTGAAATATGGTAATTAGATGTAAATATATTTAATATGTTTCTTCTCCATCACCAAATTTCATGCTTCTTCGTTAGTGAGCCACAGAGTTAAAAGACTATAAATAAATGACAAATATTTTAGGTTTTTTCTTCACCATCCCAAAGTCTTATGTTTTTTTATCACTAAGCACCAAACATAATAGACTATAGTAGGTATAAAAAATTAATTATATTTTATTTTTAAACTCCATCACAAAATTTTAGGTTTATCTCCACCAAAAAACAAAGTTAAAAGACTGTAATCCATGATTTATATTTTATATAATATAGCTAAAAATTAAAATTAAATAATCAGGCTCAAATTTGTTTATATTTACCGTTTTCACATTGAAATATGGTAATTAGATGTAAATATATTTAATATGTTTCTTCTCCATCACCAAATTTCATGCTTCTTCGTCAGTAAGCCACAGAGTTAAAAGACTATAAATAAATGACAAATATTTTAGGTTTTTTCTTCACCATC
Organism: Lathyrus sativus; assembly: GCA_963859935.3. Classification (NCBI taxonomy): domain Eukaryota; kingdom Viridiplantae; phylum Streptophyta; class Magnoliopsida; order Fabales; family Fabaceae; genus Lathyrus; species Lathyrus sativus. The sequence goes on from CAWUDS030004462.1 coordinate 56,232, forward strand.
CCAAAGTCTTATGTATTTTTATCACTAAGCACCAAACATAATAGACTATAGTAGGTATAAAAAATTAATTATATTTTATTTTTAAACTCCATCAAAAAATTTTAGGTTTATCCCCACCAAAAAACTAAGTTAAAAGACTATAATCCATGATTTATATTTTATATAATATAGGTAAAAATTAAAATTAAATAATCAGGCTCAAATTTGTTTATATTTACCGTTTTCACATTGAAATATGGTAATTAGATGTAAATATATTTAATATGTTTCTTCTCCATCACCAAATGTCATGCTTCTTCGTCAGTATGCCACAGAGTTAAAAGACTATAAATAAATGACAAATATTTTAGGTTTTTTCTTCACCATCCCAAAGTCTTATGTTTTTTTATCACTAAGCCCCAAACATAATAGACTATAGTAGGTATAAAAAATTAATTGTATTTTATTTTTAAACTCCATCACAAAATTTTAGGTTTATCCCCACCAAAAAACTAAGTTAAAAGACTATAATCAATGATTTATATTTTATATAATATAGGTAAAAATTAACATTAAATAATCAGGCTCAAATTTGTTTATATTTACCATTTTCACATTGAAATATGGTAATTAGATGTAAATATATTTAATATGTTTCTTCTCCATCACCAAATTTCATGCTTCTTCGTTAGTGAGCCACAGAGTTAAAAGACTATAAATAAATGACAAATATTTTAGGTTTTTTCTTCACCATCCCAAAGTCTTATGTTTTTTTATCACTAAGCACCAAACATAATAGACTATAGTAGGTATAAAAAATTAATTATATTTTATTTTTAAACTCCATCACAAAATTTTAGGTTTATCTCCACCAAAAAACAAAGTTAAAAGACTATAATCCATGATTTATATTTTATATAATATAGGTAAAAATTAAAATTAAATAATCAGGCTCAAATTTGTTTATATTTACCGTTTTCACATTGAAATATGGTAATTAGATGTAAATATATTTAATATGTTTCTTCTCTATCATCAAATTTCATGCTTCTTCGTCAGTAAGCCACAGAGTTAAAAGACTATAAATAAATGACAAATATTTTAGGTTTTTTCTTCACCATCCCAAAGTCTTATGTTTTTTTATAACTAAGTTAAAAGACTATAGTAGGTATAAAAAATTAATTATATTTTATTTTTAAACTCCATCACAAAATTTTAGGTTTATCCCCACCAAAAAACTAAGTTAAAAGACTATAATCCATGATTTATATTTTATATAATATAGGTAAAAATTAAAATTAAATAATCAGGCTCAAATTTGTTTATATTTACCGTTTTGACATTGAAATATGGTAATTAGATGTAAATATATTTAATATGTTTCTTCTCCATCACCGAATTTCATGCTTCTTCGTCAGTAAGCCACAAAGTTAAAAGACTATAAATAAATGACAAATATTTTAGGTTTTTTCTTCACCATCCCAAAGTCTTATGTTTTTTTATCACTAAGCACCAAACATAATAGACTATAGTAGGTATAAAAAATTAATTATATTTTATTTTTAAACTCCATCACAAAATTTTAGGTTTATCCCCACCAAAAAACAAAGTTAAAAGACTATAATCCATGATTTATATTTTATATAATATAGGTAAAAATTAAAATTAAATAATCAGGCTCAAATTTATTTATATTTACCGTTTTCACATTGAAATATGGTAATTAGATGTAAATATATTTAATATGTTTCTTCTCCATCACCAAATGTCATGCTTCTTCGTCAGTAAGCCACAGAGTTAAAAGACTATAAATAAATGACAAATATTTTAGGTTTTTTCTTCACCATCCCAAAGTCTTATGTTTTTTTATCACTAAGCACCAAACATAATAGACTATAGTAGGTATAAAAAATTAATTATATTTTATTTTTAAACTCCATCACAAAATTTTAGGTTTATCTCCACCAAAAAACAAAGTTAAAAGACTGTAATCCATGATTTATATTTTATATAATATAGGTAAAAATTAAAATTAAATAATCAGGCTCAAATTTGTTTATATTTACCGTTTTCACATTGAAATATGGTAATTAGATGTAAATATATTTAATATGTTTCTTCTCCATCACCAAATTTCATGCTTCTTCGTCAGTAAGCCACAGAGTTAAAAGACTATAAATAAATGACAAATATTTTAGGTTTTTTCTTCACCATCCCAAAGTCTTATGTTTTTTTATCACTAAGCACCAAACATAATAGACTATAGTAGGTATAAAAAATTAATTATATTTTATTTTTAAACTCCATCACAAAATTTTAGGTTTATCCCCACCAAAAAACAAAGTTAAAAGACTATAATCCATGATTTATATTTTATATAATATAGGTAAAAATTAAAATTAAATAATCAGGCTCAAATTTGTTTATATTTACCGTTTTCACATTGAAATATGGTAATTAGATGTAAATATATTTAATATGTTTCTTCTCTATCATCAAATTTCATGCTTCTTCGTCAGTAAGCCACAGAGTTAAAAGACTATAAATAAATGACAAATATTTTAGGTTTTTTCTTCACCATCCCAAAGTCTTATGTTTTTTTATCACTAAGCCCCAAACATAATAGACTATAGTAGGTATAAAAAATTAATTGTATTTTATTTTTAAACTCCATCACAAAATTTTAGGTTTATCCCCACCAAAAAACTAAGTTAAAAGACTATAATCAATGATTTATATTTTATATAATATAGGTAAAAATTAACATTAAATAATCAGGCTCAAATTTGTTTATATTTACCATTTTCACATTGAAATATGGTAATTAGATGTAAATATATTTAATATGTTTCTTCTCCATCACCAAATTTCATGCTTCTTCGTTAGTGAGCCACAGAGTTAAAAGACTATAAATAAATGACAAATATTTTAGGTTTTTTCTTCACCATCCCAAAGTCTTATGTTTTTTTATCACTAAGCACCAAACATAATAGACTATAGTAGGTATAAAAAATTAATTATATTTTATTTTTAAACTCCATCACAAAATTTTAGGTTTATCTCCACCAAAAAACAAAGTTAAAAGACTATAATCCATGATTTATATTTTATATAATATAGGTAAAAATTAAAATTAAATAATCAGGCTCTAATTTGTTTATATTTACCGTTTTCACATTGAAATATGGTAATTAGATGTAAATATATTTAATATGTTTCTTCTCTATCATCAAATTTCATGCTTCTTCGTCAGTAAGCCACAGAGTTAAAAGACTATAAATAAATGACAAATATTTTAGGTTTTTTCTTCACCATCCCAAAGTCTTATGTTTTTTTATAACTAAGTTAAAAGACTATAGTAGGTATAAAAAATTAATTATATTTTATTTTTAAACTCCATCACAAAATTTTAGGTTTATCCCCACCAAAAAACTAAGTTAAAAGACTATAATCCATGATTTATATTTTATATAATATAGGTAAAAATTAAAATTAAATAATCAGGCTCAAATTTGTTTATATTTACCGTTTTGACATTGAAATATGGTAATTAGATGTAAATATATTTAATATGTTTCTTCTCCATCACCGAATTTCATGCTTCTTCGTCAGTAAGCCACAAAGTTAAAAGACTATAAATAAATGACAAATATTTTAGGTTTTTTCTTCACCATCCCAAAGTCTTATGTTTTTTTATCACTAAGCACCAAACATAATAGACTATAGTAGGTATAAAAAATTAATTATATTTTATTTTTAAACTCCATCACAAAATTTTAGGTTTATCTCCACCAAAAAACAAAGTTAAAAGACTATAATCCATGATTTATATTTTATATAATATAGGTAAAAATTAAAATTAAATAATCAGGCTCTAATTTGTTTATATTTACCGTTTTCACATTGAAATATGGTAATTAGATGTAAATATATTTAATATGTTTCTTCTCTATCATCAAATTTCATGCTTCTTCGTCAGTAAGCCACAGAGTTAAAAGACTATAAATAAATGACAAATATTTTAGGTTTTTTCTTCACCATCCCAAAGTCTTATGTTTTTTTATAACTAAGTTAAAAGACTATAGTAGGTATAAAAAATTAATTATATTTTATTTTTAAACTCCATCACAAAATTTTAGGTTTATCCCCACCAAAAAACTAAGTTAAAAGACTATAATCCATGATTTATATTTTATATAATATAGGTAAAAATTAAAATTAAATAATCAGGCTCAAATTTGTTTATATTTACCGTTTTGACATTGAAATATGGTAATTAGATGTAAATATATTTAATATGTTTCTTCTCCATCACCGAATTTCATGCTTCTTCGTCAGTAAGCCACAAAGTTAAAAGACTATAAATAAATGACAAATATTTTAGGTTTTTTCTTCACCATCCCAAAGTCTTATGTTTTTTTATCACTAAGCACCAAACATAATAGACTATAGTAGGTATAAAAAATTAATTATATTTTATTTTTAAACTCCATCACAAAATTTTAGGTTTATCCCCACCAAAAAACAAAGTTAAAAGACTATAATCCATGATTTATATTTTATATAATATAGGTAAAAATTAAAATTAAATAATCAGGCTCAAATTTATTTATATTTACCGTTTTCACATTGAAATATGGTAATTAGATGTAAATATATTTAATATGTTTCTTCTCCATCACCAAATGTCATGCTTCTTCGTCAGTAAGCCACAGAGTTAAAAGACTATAAATAAATGACAAATATTTTAGGTTTTTTCTTCACCATCCCAAAGTCTTATGTTTTTTTATCACTAAGCACCAAACATAATAGACTATAGTAGGTATAAAAAATTAATTATATTTTATTTTTAAACTCCATCACAAAATTTTAGGTTTATCTCCACCAAAAAACAAAGTTAAAAGACTGTAATCCATGATTTATATTTTATATAATATAGGTAAAAATTAAAATTAAATAATCAGGCTCAAATTTGTTTATATTTACCGTTTTCACATTGAAATATGGTAATTAGATGTAAATATATTTAATATGTTTCTTCCCCATCACCAAATTTCATGCTTCTTCGTCAGTAAGCCACAGAGTTAAAAGACTATAAATAAATGACAAATATTTTAGGTTTTTTCTTCACCATCCCAAAGTCTTATGTTTTTTTATCACTAAGCACCAAACATAATAGACTATAGTAGGTATAAAAAATTAATTATATTTTATTTTTAAACTCCATCACAAAATTTTAGGTTTATCCCCACCAAAAAACAAAGTTAAAAGACTATAATCCATGATTTATATTTTATATAATATAGGTAAAAATTAAAATTAAATAATCAGGCTCAAATTTGTTTATATTTACCGTTTTCACATTGAAATATGGTAATTAGATGTAAATATATTTAATATGTTTCTTCTCTATCATCAAATTTCATGCTTCTTCGTCAGTAAGCCACAGAGTTAAAAGACTATAAATAAATGACAAATATTTTAGGTTTTTTCTTCACCATCCCAAAGTCTTATGTTTTTTTATAACTAAGTTAAAAGACTATAGTAGGTATAAAAAATTAATTATATTTTATTTTTAAACTCCATCACAAAATTTTAGGTTTATCCCCACCAAAAAACTAAGTTAAAAGACTATAATCCATGATTTATATTTTATATAATATAGGTAAAAATTAAAATTAAATAATCAGGCTCAAATTTGTTTATATTTACCGTTTTGACATTGAAATATGGTAATTAGATGTAAATATATTTAATATGTTTCTTCTCCATCACCAAATTTCATGCTTCTTCGTCAGTAAGCCACAAAGTTAAAAGACTATAAATAAATGACAAATATTTTAGGTTTTTTCTTCACCATCCCAAAGTCTTATGTTTTTTTATCACTAAGCACCAAACATAATAGACTATAGTAGGTATAAAAAATTAATTATATTTTATTTTTAAACTCCATCACAAAATTTTAGGTTTATCTCCACCAAAAAACAAAGTTAAAAGACTATAATCCATGATTTATATTTTATATAATATAGGTAAAAATTAAAATTAAATAATCAGGCTCAAATTTGTTTATATTTACCGTTTTCACATTGAAATATGGTAATTAGATGTAAATATATTTAATATGTTTCTTCTCTATCATCAAATTTCATGCTTCTTCGTCAGTAAGCCACAGAGTTAAAAGACTATAAATAAATGACAAATATTTTAGGTTTTTTCTTCACCATCCCAAAGTCTTATGTTTTTTTATAACTAAGTTAAAAGACTATAGTAGGTATAAAAAATTAATTATATTTTATTTTTAAACTCCATCACAAAATTTTAGGTTTATCCCCACCAAAAAACTAAGTTAAAAGACTATAATCCATGATTTATATTTTATATAATATAGGTAAAAATTAAAATTAAATAATCAGGCTCAAATTTGTTTATATTTACCGTTTTGACATTGAAATATGGTAATTAGATGTAAATATATTTAATATGTTTCTTCTCCATCACCAAATTTCATGCTTCTTCGTCAGTAAGCCACAAAGTTAAAAGACTATAAATAAATGACAAATATTTTAGGTTTTTTCTTCACCATCCCAAAGTCTTATGTTTTTTTATCACTAAGCACCAAACATAATAGACTATAGTAGGTATAAAAAATTAATTATATTTTATTTTTAAACTCCATCACAAAATTTTAGGTTTATCCCCACCAAAAAACAAAGTTAAAAGACTATAATCCATGATTTATATTTTATATAATATAGGTAAAAATTAAAATTAAATAATCAGGCTCAAATTTATTTATATTTACCGTTTTCACATTGAAATATGGTAATTAGATGTAAATATATTTAATATGTTTCTTCTCCATCACCAAATGTCATGCTTCTTCGTCAGTAAGCCACAAAGTTAAAAGACTATAAATAAATGACAAATATTTTAGGTTTTTTCTTCACCATCCCAAAGTCTTATGTTTTTTTATCACTAAGCACCAAACATAATAGACTATAGTAGGTATAAAAAATTAATTATATTTTATTTTTAAACTCCATCACAAAATTTTAGGTTTATCCCCACCAAAAAACAAAGTTAAAAGACTATAATCCATGATTTATATTTTATATAATATAGGTAAAAATTAAAATTAAATAATCAGGCTCAAATTTGTTTATATTTACCGTTTTCACATTGAAATATGGTAATTAGATGTAAATATATTTAATATGTTTCTTCTCCATCACCAAATGTCATGCTTCTTCGTCAGTATGCCACAGAGTTAAAAGACTATAAATAAATGACAAATATTTTAGGTTTTTTCTTCACCATCCCAAAGTCTTATGTTTTTTTATCACTAAGCCCCAAACATAATAGACTATAGTAGGTATAAAAAATTAATTGTATTTTATTTTTAAACTCCATCACAAAATTTTAGGTTTATCCCCACCAAAAAACTAAGTTAAAAGACTATAATCAATGATTTATATTTTATATAATATAGGTAAAAATTAACATTAAATAATCAGGCTCAAATTTGTTTATATTTACCATTTTCACATTGAAATATGGTAATTAGATGTAAATATATTTAATATGTTTCTTCTCCATCACCAAATTTCATGCTTCTTCGTTAGTGAGCCACAGAGTTAAAAGACTATAAATAAATGACAAATATTTTAGGTTTTTTCTTCACCATCCCAAAGTCTTATGTTTTTTTATCACTAAGCACCAAACATAATAGACTATAGTAGGTATAAAAAATTAATTATATTTTATTTTTAAACTCCATCACAAAATTTTAGGTTTATCTCCACCAAAAAACAAAGTTAAAAGACTATAATCCATGATTTATATTTTATATAATATAGGTAAAAATTAAAATTAAATAATCAGGCTCAAATTTGTTTATATTTACCGTTTTCACATTGAAATATGGTAATTAGATGTAAATATATTTAATATGTTTCTTCTCTATCATCAAATTTCATGCTTCTTCATCAGTAAGCCACAGAGTTAAAAGACTATAAATAAATGACAAATATTTTAGGTTTTTTCTTCACCATCCCAAAGTCTTATGTTTTTTTATAACTAAGTTAAAAGACTATAGTAGGTATAAAAAATTAATTATATTTTATTTTTAAACTCCATCACAAAATTTTAGGTTTATCCCCACCAAAAAACTAAGTTAAAAGACTATAATCCATGATTTATATTTTATATAATATAGGTAAAAATTAAAATTAAATAATCAGGCTCAAATTTGTTTATATTTACCGTTTTGACATTGAAATATGGTAATTAGATGTAAATATATTTAATATGTTTCTTCTCCATCACCAAATTTCATGCTTCTTCGTCAGTAAGCCACAAAGTTAAAAGACTATAAATAAATGACAAATATTTTAGGTTTTTTCTTCACCATCCCAAAGTCTTATGTTTTTTTATCACTAAGCACCAAACATAATAGACTATAGTAGGTATAAAAAATTAATTATATTTTATTTTTAAACTCCATCACAAAATTTTAGGTTTATCCCCACCAAAAAACAAAGTTAAAAGACTATAATCCATGATTTATATTTTATATAATATAGGTAAAAATTAAAATTAAATAATCAGGCTCAAATTTATTTATATTTACCGTTTTCACATTGAAATATGGTAATTAGATGTAAATATATTTAATATGTTTCTTCTCCATCACCAAATGTCATGCTTCTTCGTCAGTAAGCCACAGAGTTAAAAGACTATAAATAAATGACAAATATTTTAGGTTTTTTCTTCACCATCCCAAAGTCTTATGTTTTTTTATCACTAAGCACCAAACATAATAGACTATAGTAGGTATAAAAAATTAATTATATTTTATTTTTAAACTCCATCACAAAATTTTAGGTTTATCCCCACCAAAAAACAAAGTTAAAAGACTATAATCCATGATTTATATTTTATATAATATAGGTAAAAATTAAAATTAAATAATCAGGCTCAAATTTATTTATATTTACCGTTTTCACATTGAAATATGGTAATTAGATGTAAATATATTTAATATGTTTCTTCTCCATCACCAAATGTCATGCTTCTTCGTCAGTAAGCCACAGAGTTAAAAGACTATAAATAAATGACAAATATTTTAGGTTTTTTCTTCACCATCCCAAAGTCTTATGTTTTTTTATCACTAAGCACCAAACATAATAGACTATAGTAGGTATAAAAAATTAATTATATTTTATTTTTAAACTCCATCACAAAATTTTAGGTTTATCTCCACCAAAAAACAAAGTTAAAAGACTGTAATCCATGATTTATATTTTATATAATATAGGTAAAAATTAAAATTAAATAATCAGGCTCAAATTTGTTTATATTTACCGTTTTCACATTGAAATATGGTAATTAGATGTAAATATATTTAATATGTTTCTTCTCCATCACCAAATTTCATGCTTCTTCGTCAGTAAGCCACAGAGTTAAAAGACTATAAATAAATGACAAATATTTTAGGTTTTTTCTTCACCATCCCAAAGTCTTATGTTTTTTTATCACTAAGCACCAAACATAATAGACTATAGTAGGTATAAAAAATTAATTATATTTTATTTTTAAACTCCATCACAAAATTTTAGGTTTATCCCCACCAAAAAACAAAGTTAAAAGACTATAATCCATGATTTATATTTTATATAATATAGGTAAAAATTAAAATTAAATAATCAGGCTCAAATTTGTTTATATTTACCGTTTTCACATTGAAATATGGTAATTAGATGTAAATATATTTAATATGTTTCTTCTCTATCATCAAATTTCATGCTTCTTCGTCAGTAAGCCACAAAGTTAAAAGACTATAAATAAATGACAAATATTTTAGGTTTTTTCTTCACCATCCCAAAGTCTTATGTTTTTTTATAACTAAGTTAAAAGACTATAGTAGGTATAAAAAATTAATTATATTTTATTTTTAAACTCCATCACAAAATTTTAGGTTTATCCCCACCAAAAAACTAAGTTAAAAGACTATAATCCATGATTTATATTTTATATAATATAGGTAAAAATTAAAATTAAATAATCAGGCTCAAATTTGTTTATATTTACCGTTTTGACATTGAAATATGGTAATTAGATGTAAATATATTTAATATGTTTCTTCTCCATCACCAAATTTCATGCTTCTTCGTCAGTAAGCCACAAAGTTAAAAGACTATAAATAAATGACAAATATTTTAGGTTTTTTCTTCACCATCCCAAAGTCTTATGTTTTTTTATCACTAAGCACCAAACATAATAGACTATAGTAGGTATAAAAAATTAATTATATTTTATTTTTAAACTCCATCACAAAATTTTAGGTTTATCTCCACCAAAAAACAAAGTTAAAAGACTATAATCCATGATTTATATTTTATATAATATAGGTAAAAATTAAAATTAAATAATCAGGCTCAAATTTGTTTATATTTACCGTTTTCACATTGAAATATGGTAATTAGATGTAAATATATTTAATATGTTTCTTCTCTATCATCAAATTTCATGCTTCTTCGTCAGTAAGCCACAGAGTTAAAAGACTATAAATAAATGACAAATATTTTAGGTTTTTTCTTCACCATCCCAAAGTCTTATGTTTTTTTATAACTAAGTTAAAAGACTATAGTAGGTATAAAAAATTAATTATATTTTATTTTTAAACTCCATCACAAAATTTTAGGTTTATCCCCACCAAAAAACTAAGTTAAAAGACTATAATCCATGATTTATATTTTATATAATATAGGTAAAAATTAAAATTAAATAATCAGGCTCAAATTTGTTTATATTTACCGTTTTGACATTGAAATATGGTAATTAGATGTAAATATATTTAATATGTTTCTTCTCCATCACCAAATTTCATGCTTCTTCGTCAGTAAGCCACAAAGTTAAAAGATTATAAATAAATGACAAATATTTTAGGTTTTTTCTTCACCATCCCAAAGTCTTATGTTTTTTTATCACTAAGCACCAAACATAATAGACTATAGTAGGTATAAAAAATTAATTATATTTTATTTTTAAACTCCATCACAAAATTTTAGGTTTATCCCCACCAAAAAACAAAGTTAAAAGACTATAATCCATGATTTATATTTTATATAATATAGGTAAAAATTAAAATTAAATAATCAGGCTCAAATTTATTTATATTTACCGTTTTCACATTGAAATATGGTAATTAGATGTAAATATATTTAATATGTTTCTTCTCCATCACCAAATGTCATGCTTCTTCGTCAGTAAGCCACAGAGTTAAAAGACTATAAATAAATGACAAATATTTTAGGTTTTTTCTTCACCATCCCAAAGTCTTATGTTTTTTTATCACTAAGCACCAAACATAATAGACTATAGTAGGTATAAAAAATTAATTATATTTTATTTTTAAACTCCATCACAAAATTTTAGGTTTATCTCCACCAAAAAACAAAGTTAAAAGACTGTAATCCATGATTTATATTTTATATAATATAGGTAAAAATTAAAATTAAATAATCAGGCTCAAATTTGTTTATATTTACCGTTTTCACATTGAAATATGGTAATTAGATGTAAATATATTTAATATGTTTCTTCTCCATCACCAAATTTCATGCTTCTTCGTCAGTAAGCCACAGAGTTAAAAGACTATAAATAAATGACAAATATTTTAGGTTTTTTCTTCACCATCCCAAAGTCTTATGTTTTTTTATCACTAAGCACCAAACATAATAGACTATAGTAGGTATAAAAAATTAATTATATTTTATTTTTAAACTCCATCACAAAATTTTAGGTTTATCCCCACCAAAAAACAAAGTTAAAAGACTATAATCCATGATTTATATTTTATATAATATAGGTAAAAATTAAAATTAAATAATCAGGCTCAAATTTGTTTATATTTACCGTTTTCACATTGAAATATGGTAATTAGATGTAAATATATTTAATATGTTTCTTCTCTATCATCAAATTTCATGCTTCTTCGTCAGTAAGCCACAGAGTTAAAAGACTATAAATAAATGACAAATATTTTAGGTTTTTTCTTCACCATCCCAAAGTCTTATGTTTTTTTATAACTAAGTTAAAAGACTATAGTAGGTATAAAAAATTAATTATATTTTATTTTTAAACTCCATCACAAAATTTTAGGTTTATCCCCACCAAAAAACTAAGTTAAAAGACTATAATCCATGATTTATATTTTATATAATATAGGTAAAAATTAAAATTAAATAATCAGGCTCAAATTTGTTTATATTTACCGTTTTGACATTGAAATATGGTAATTAGATGTAAATATATTTAATATGTTTCTTCTCCATCACCAAATTTCATGCTTCTTCGTCAGTAAGCCACAAAGTTAAAAGACTATAAATAAATGACAAATATTTTAGGTTTTTTCTTCACCATCCCAAAGTCTTATGTTTTTTTATCACTAAGCACCAAACATAATAGACTATAGTAGGTATAAAAAATTAATTATATTTTATTTTTAAACTCCATCACAAAATTTTAGGTTTATCCCCACCAAAAAACAAAGTTAAAAGACTATAATCCATGATTTATACTTTATATAATATAGGTAAAAATTAAAATTAAATAATCAGGCTCAAATTTATTTATATTTACCGTTTTCACATTGAAATATGGTAATTAGATGTAAATATATTTAATATGTTTCTTCTCCATCACCAAATGTCATGCTTCTTCGTCAGTAAGCCACAGAGTTAAAAGACTATAAATAAATGACAAATATTTTAGGTTTTTTCTTCACCATCCCAAAGTCTTATGTTTTTTTATCACTAAGCACCAAACATAATAGACTATAGTAGGTATAAAAAATTAATTATATTTTATTTTTAAACTCCATCACAAAATTTTAGGTTTATCTCCACCAAAAAACAAAGTTAAAAGACTGTAATCCATGATTTATATTTTATATAATATAGGTAAAAATTAAAATTAAATAATCAGGCTCAAATTTGTTTATATTTACCGTTTTCACATTGAAATATGGTAATTAGATGTAAATATATTTAATATGTTTCTTCTCCATCACCAAATTTCATGCTTCTTCGTCAGTAAGCCACAGAGTTAAAAGACTATAAATAAATGACAAATATTTTAGGTTTTTTCTTCACCATCCCAAAGTCTTATGTTTTTTTATCACTAAGCACCAAACATAATAGACTATAGTAGGTATAAAAAATTAATTATATTTTATTTTTAAACTCCATCACAAAATTTTAGGTTTATCCCCACCAAAAAACAAAGTTAAAAGACTATAATCCATGATTTATATTTTATATAATATAGGTAAAAATTAAAATTAAATAATCAGGCTCAAATTTGTTTATATTTACCGTTTTCACATTGAAATATGGTAATTAGATGTAAATATATTTAATATGTTTCTTCTCCATCACCAAATTTCATGCTTCTTCGTTAGTGAGCCACAGTGTTAAAAGACTATAAATAAATGACAAATATTTTAGGTTTTTTCTTCACCATCCCAAAGTCTTATGTTTTTTTATCACTAAGCACCAAACATAATAGACTATAGTAGGTATAAAAAATTAATTATATTTTATTTTTAAACTCCATCACAAAATTTTAGGTTTATCTCCACCAAAAAACAAAGTTAAAAGACTATAATCCATGATTTATATTTTATATAATATAGGTAAAAATTAAAATTAAATAATCAGGCTCAAATTTGTTTATATTTACCGTTTTCACATTGAAATATGGTAATTAGATGTAAATATATTTAATATGTTTCTTCTCTATCATCAAATTTCATGCTTCATCGTCAGTAAGCCACAGAGTTAAAAGACTATAAATAAATGACAAATATTTTAGGTTTTTTCTTCACCATCCCAAAGTCTTATGTTTTTTTATAACTAAGTTAAAAGACTATAGTAGGTATAAAAAATTAATTATATTTTATTTTTAAACTCCATCACAAAATTTTAGGTTTATCCCCACCAAAAAACTAAGTTAAAAGACTATAATCCATGATTTATATTTTATATAATATAGGTAAAAATTAAAATTAAATAATCAGGCTCAAATTTGTTTATATTTACCGTTTTCACATTAAAATATGGTAATTAGATGTAAATATATTTAATATGTTTCTTCTCCATCACCAAATGTCATGCTTCTTCGTCAGTAAGCCACAGAGTTAAAAGACTATAAATAAATGACAAATATTTTAGGTTTTTTCTTCACCATCCCAAAGTCTTATGTTTTTTTATCACTAAGCCCCAAACATAATAGACTATAGTAGGTATAAAAAATTAATTGTATTTTATTTTTAAACTCCATCACAAAATTTTAGGTTTATCTCCACCAAAAAACTAAGTTAAAAGACTATAATCAATGATTTATATTTTATATAATATAGGTAAAAATTAACATTAAATAATCAGGCTCAAATTTGTTTATATTTACCATTTTCACATTGAAATATGGTAATTAGATGTAAATATATTTAATATGTTTCTTCTCCATCACCAAATTTCATGCTTCTTCGTTAGTGAGCCACAGAGTTAAAAGACTATAAATAAATGACAAATATTTTAGGTTTTTTCTTCACCATCCCAAAGTCTTATGTTTTTTTATCACTAAGCACCAAACATAATAGACTATAGTAGGTATAAAAAATTAATTATATTTTATTTTTAAACTCCATCACAAAATTTTAGGTTTATCTCCACCAAAAAACAAAGTTAAAAGACTATAATCCATGATTTATATTTTATATAATATAGGTAAAAATTAAAATTAAATAATCAGGCTCAAATTTGTTTATATTTACCGTTTTCACATTGAAATATGGTAATTAGATGTAAATATATTTAATATGTTTCTTCTCTATCATCAAATTTCATGCTTCTTCGTCAGTAAGCCACAGAGTTAAAAGACTATAAATAAATGACAAATATTTTAGGTTTTTTCTTCACCATCCCAAAGTCTTATGTTTTATTATAACTAAGTTAAAAGACTATAGTAGGTATAAAAAATTAATTATATTTTATTTTTAAACTCCATCACAAAATTTTAGGTTTATCCCCACCAAAAAACTAAGTTAAAAGACTATAATCCATGATTTATATTTTATATAATATAGGTAAAAATTAAAATTAAATAATCAGGCTCAAATTTGTTTATATTTACCGTTTTCACATTAAAATATGGTAATTAGATGTAAATATATTTAATATGTTTCTTCTCCATCACCAAATGTCATGCTTCTTCGTCAGTAAGCCACAGAGTTAAAAGACTATAAATAAATGACAAATATTTTAGGTTTTTTCTTCACCATCCCAAAGTCTTATGTTTATTTATCACTAAGCCCCAAACATAATAGACTATAGTAGGTATAAAAAATTAATTGTATTTTATTTTTAAACTCCATCACAAAATTTTAGGTTTATCTCCACCAAAAAACTAAGTTAAAAGACTATAATCAATGATTTATATTTTATATCATATAGGTAAAAATTAACATTAAATAATCAGGCTCAAATTTGTTTATATTTACCATTTTCACATTGAAATATGGTAATTAGATGTAAATATATTTAATATGTTTCTTCTCCATCACCAAATTTCATGCTTCTTCGTTAGTGAGCCACAGAGTTAAAAGACTATAAATAAATGACAAATATTTTAGGTTTTTTCTTCACCATCCCAAAGTCTTATGTTTTTTTATCACTAAGCACCAAACATAATAGACTATAGTAGGTATAAAAAATTAATTATATTTTATTTTTAAACTCCATCACAAAATTTTAGGTTTATCTCCACCAAAAAACAAAGTTAAAAGACTATAATCCATGATTTATATTTTATATAATATAGGTAAAAATTAAAATTAAATAATCAGGCTCAAATTTGTTTATATTTACCGTTTTCACATTGAAATATGGTAATTAGATGTAAATATATTTAATATGTTTCTTCTCTATCATCAAATTTCATGCTTCTTCGTCAGTAAGCCACAGAGTTAAAAGACTATAAATAAATGACAAATATTTTAGGTTTTTTCTTCACCATCCCAAAGTCTTATGTTTTTTTATAACTAAGTTAAAAGACTATAGTAGGTATAAAAAATTAATTATATTTTATTTTTAAAATCCATCACAAAATTTTAGGTTTATCCCCACCAAAAAACTAAGTTAAAAGACTATAATCCATGATTTATATTTTATATAATATAGGTAAAAATTAAAATTAAATAATCAGGCTCAAATTTGTTTATATTTACCGTTTTGACATTGAAATATGGTAATTAGATGTAAATATATTTAATATGTTTCTTCTCCATCACCAAATGTCATGCTTCTTCGTCAGTAAGCCACAGAGTTAAAAGACTATAAATAAATGACAAATATTTTAGGTTTTTTCTTCACCATCCCAAAGTCTTATGTTTTTTTATCACTAAGCACCAAACATAATAGACTATAGTAGGTATAAAAAATTAATTATATTTTATTTTTAAACTCCATCACAAAATTTTAGGTTTATCCCCACCAAAAAACAAAGTTAAAAGACTATAATCCATGATTTATATTTTATATAATATAGGTAAAAATTAAAATTAAATAATCAGGCTCAAATTTATTTATATTTACCGTTTTCACATTGAAATATGGTAATTAGATGTAAATATATTTAATATGTTTCTTCTCCATCACCAAATGTCATGCTTCTTCGTCAGTAAGCCACAGAGTTAAAAGACTATAAATAAATGACAAATATTTTAGGTTTTTTCTTCACCATCCCAAAGTCTTATGTTTTTTTATCACTAAGCACCAAACATAATAGACTATAGTAGGTATAAAAAATTAATTATATTTTATTTTTAAACTCCATCACAAAATTTTAGGTTTATCTCCACCAAAAAACAAAGTTAAAAGACTGTAATCCATGATTTATATTTTATATAATATAGGTAAAAATTAAAATTAAATAATCAGGCTCAAATTTGTTTATATTTACCGTTTTCACATTGAAATATGGTAATTAGATGTAAATATATTTAATATGTTTCTTCTCCATCACCAAATTTCATGCTTCTTCGTCAGTAAGCCACAGAGTTAAAAGACTATAAATAAATGACAAATATTTTAGGTTTTTTCTTCACCATCCCAAAGTCTTATGTTTTTTTATCACTAAGCACCAAACATAATAGACTATAGTAGGTATAAAAAATTAATTATATTTTATTTTTAAACTCCATCACAAAATTTTAGGTTTATCCCCACCAAAAAACAAAGTTAAAAGACTATAATCCATGATTTATATTTTATATAATATAGGTAAAAATTAAAATTAAATAATCAGGCTCAAATTTGTTTATATTTACCGTTTTCACATTGAAATATGGTAATTAGATGTAAATATATTTAATATGTTTCTTCTCCATCACCAAATTTCATGCTTCTTCGTTAGTGAGCCACAGAGTTAAAAGACTATAAATAAATGACAAATATTTTAGGTTTTTTCTTCACCATCCCAAAGTCTTATGTTTTTTTATCACTAAGCACCAAACATAATAGACTATAGTAGGTATAAAAAATTAATTATATTTTATTTTTAAACTCCATCACAAAATTTTAGGTTTATCTCCACCAAAAAACAAAGTTAAAAGACTATAATCCATGATTTATATTTTATATAATATAGGTAAAAATTAAAATTAAATAATCAGGCTCAAATTTGTTTATATTTACCGTTTTCACATTGAAATATGGTAATTAGATGTAAATATATTTAATATGTTTCTTCTCTATCATCAAATTTCATGCTTCTTCGTCAGTAAGCCACAGAGTTAAAAGACTATAAATAAATGACAAATATTTTAGGTTTTTTCTTCACCATCCCAAAGTCTTATGTTTTTTTATAACTAAGTTAAAAGACTATAGTAGGTATAAAAAATTAATTATATTTTATTTTTAAACTCCATCACAAAATTTTAGGTTTATCCCCACCAAAAAACTAAGTTAAAAGACTATAATCCATGATTTATATTTTATATAATATAGGTAAAAATTAAAATTAAATAATCAGGCTCAAATTTGTTTATATTTACCGTTTTCACATTAAAATATGGTAATTAGATGTAAATATATTTAATATGTTTCTTCTCCATCACCAAATGTCATGCTTCTTCGTCAGTAAGCCACAGAGTTAAAAGACTATAAATAAATGACAAATATTTTAGGTTTTTTCTTCACCATCCCAAAGTCTTATGTTTTTTTATCACTAAGCCCCAAACATAATAGACTATAGTAGGTATAAAAAATTAATTGTATTTTATTTTTAAACTCCATCACAAAATTTTAGGTTTATCTCCACCAAAAAACTAAGTTAAAAGACTATAATCAATGATTTATATTTTATATAATATAGGTAAAAATTAACATTAAATAATCAGGCTCAAATTTGTTTATATTTACCATTTTCACATTGAAATATGGTAATTAGATGTAAATATATTTAATATGTTTCTTCTCCATCACCAAATTTCATGCTTCTTCGTTAGTGAGCCACAGAGTTAAAAGACTATAAATAAATGACAAATATTTTAGGTTTTTTCTTCACCATCCCAAAGTCTTATGTTTTTTTATCACTAAGCACCAAACATAATAGACTATAGTAGGTATAAAAAATTAATTATATTTTATTTTTAAACTCCATCACAAAATTTTAGGTTTATCTCCACCAAAAAACAAAGTTAAAAGACTATAATCCATGATTTATATTTTATATAATATAGGTAAAAATTAAAATTAAATAATCAGGCTCAAATTTGTTTATATTTACCGTTTTCACATTGAAATATGGTAATTAGATGTAAATATATTTAATATGTTTCTTCTCTATCATCAAATTTCATGCTTCTTCGTCAGTAAGCCACAGAGTTAAAAGACTATAAATAAATGACAAATATTTTAGGTTTTTTCTTCACCATCCCAAAGTCTTATGTTTTTTTATAACTAAGTTAAAAGACTATAGTAGGTATAAAAAATTAATTATATTTTATTTTTAAAATCCATCACAAAATTTTAGGTTTATCCCCACCAAAAAACTAAGTTAAAAGACTATAATCCATGATTTATATTTTATATAATATAGGTAAAAATTAAAATTAAATAATCAGGCTCAAATTTGTTTATATTTACCGTTTTGACATTGAAATATGGTAATTAGATGTAAATATATTTAATATGTTTCTTCTCCATCACCAAATTTCATGCTTCTTCGTCAGTAAGCCACAAAGTTAAAAGACTATAAATAAATGACAAATATTTTAGGTTTTTTCTTCACCATCCCAAAGTCTTATGTTTTTTTATCACTAAGCACCAAACATAATAGACTATAGTAGGTATAAAAAATTAATTATATTTTATTTTTAAACTCCATCACAAAATTTTAGGTTTATCCCCACCAAAAAACAAAGTTAAAAGACTATAATCCATGATTTATATTTTATATAATATAGGTAAAAATTAAAATTAAATAATCAGGCTCAAATTTGTTTATATTTACCGTTTTCACATTGAAATATGGTAATTAGATGTAAATATATTTAATATGTTTCTTCTCTATCATCAAATTTCATGCTTCTTCGTCAGTAAGCCACAGAGTTAAAAGACTATAAATAAATGACAAATATTTTAGGTTTTTTCTTCACCATCCCAAAGTCTTATGTTTTTTTATAACTAAGTTAAAAGACTATAGTAGGTATAAAAAATTAATTATATTTTATTTTTAAACTCCATCACAAAATTTTAGGTTTATCCCCACCAAAAAACAAAGTTAAAAGACTATAATCCATGATTTATATTTTATATAATATAGGTAAAAATTAAAATTAAATAATCAGGCTCAAATTTGTTTATATTTACCGTTTTCACATTAAAATATGGTAATTAGATGTAAATATATTTAATATGTTTCTTCTCCATCACCAAATGTCATGCTTCTTCGTCAGTAAGCCACAGAGTTAAAAGACTATAAATAAATGACAAATATTTTAGGTTTTTTCTTCACCATCCCAAAGTCTTATGTTTTTTTATCACTAAGCCCCAAACATAATAGACTATAGTAGGTATAAAAAATTAATTGTATTTTATTTTTAAACTCCATCACAAAATTTTAGGTTTATCTCCACCAAAAAACTAAGTTAAAAGACTATAATCAATGATTTATATTTTATATAATATAGGTAAAAATTAACATTAAATAATCAGGCTCAAATTTGTTTATATTTACCATTTTCACATTGAAATATGGTAATTAGATGTAAATATATTTAATATGTTTCTTCTCCATCACCAAATTTCATGCTTCTTCGTCAGTGAGCCACAGAGTTAAAAGACTATAAATAAATGACAAATATTTTAGGTTTTTTCTTCACCATCCCAAAGTCTTATGTTTTTTTATCACTAAGCACCAAACATAATAGACTATAGTAGGTATAAAAAATTAATTATATTTTATTTTTAAACTCCATCACAAAATTTTAGGTTTATCTCCACCAAAAAACAAAGTTAAAAGACTATAATCCATGATTTATATTTTATATAATATAGGTAAAAATTAAAATTAAATAATCAGGCTCAAATTTGTTTATATTTACCGTTTTCACATTGAAATATGGTAATTAGATGTAAATATATTTAATATGTTTCTTCTCTATCATCAAATTTCATGCTTCTTCGTCAGTAAGCCACAGAGTTAAAAGACTATAAATAAATGACAAATATTTTAGGTTTTTTCTTCACCATCCCAAAGTCTTATGTTTTTTTATAACTAAGTTAAAAGACTATAGTAGGTATAAAAAATTAATTATATTTTATTTTTAAACTCCATCACAAAATTTTAGGTTTATCCCCACCAAAAAACAAAGTTAAAAGACTATAATCCATGATTTATATTTTATATAATATAGGTAAAAATTAAAATTAAATAATCAGGCTCAAATTTGTTTATATTTACCGTTTTCACATTAAAATATGGTAATTAGATGTAAATATATTTAATATGTTTCTTCTCCATCCCCAAATGTCATGCTTCTTCGTCAGTAAGCCACAGAGTTAAAAGACTATAAATAAATGACAAATATTTTAGGTTTTTTCTTCACCATCCCAAAGTCTTATGTTTTTTTATCACTAAGCCCCAAACATAATAGACTATAGTAGGTATAAAAAATTAATTGTATTTTATTTTTAAACTCCATCACAAAATTTTAGGTTTATCTCCACCAAAAAACTAAGTTAAAAGACTATAATCAATGATTTATATTTTATATAATATAGGTAAAAATTAACATTAAATAATCAGGCTCAAATTTGTTTATATTTACCATTTTCACATTGAAATATGGTAATTAGATGTAAATATATTTAATATGTTTCTTCTCCATCACCAAATTTCATGCTTCTTCGTTAGTGAGCCACAGAGTTAAAAGACTATAAATAAATGACAAATATTTTAGGTTTTTTCTTCACCATCCCAAAGTCTTATGTTTTTTTATCACTAAGCACCAAACATAATAGACTATAGTAGGTATAAAAAATTAATTATATTTTATTTTTAAACTCCATCACAAAATTTTAGGTTTATCTCCACCAAAAAACAAAGTTAAAAGACTATAATCCATGATTTATATTTTATATAATATAGGTAAAAATTAAAATTAAATAATCAGGCTCAAATTTGTTTATATTTACCGTTTTCACATTGAAATATGGTAATTAGATGTAAATATATTTAATATGTTTCTTCTCTATCATCAAATTTCATGCTTCTTCGTCAGTAAGCCACAGAGTTAAAAGACTATAAATAAATGACAAATATTTTAGGTTTTTTCTTCACCATCCCAAAGTCTTATGTTTTTTTATAACTAAGTTAAAAGACTATAGTAGGTATAAAAAATTAATTATATTTTATTTTTAAACTCCATCACAAAATTTTAGGTTTATCCCCACCAAAAAACTAAGTTAAAAGACTATAATCCATGATTTATATTTTATATAATATAGGTAAAAATTAAAATTAAATAATCAGGCTCAAATTTGTTTATATTTACCGTTTTCACATTAAAATATGGTAATTAGATGTAAATATATTTAATATGTTTCTTCTCCATCACCAAATGTCATGCTTCTTCGTCAGTAAGCCACAGAGTTAAAAGACTATAAATAAATGACAAATATTTTAGGTTTTTTCTTCACCATCCCAAAGTCTTATGTTTATTTATCACTAAGCCCCAAACATAATAGACTATAGTAGGTATAAAAAATTAATTGTATTTTATTTTTAAACTCCATCACAAAATTTTAGGTTTATCTCCACCAAAAAACTAAGTTAAAAGACTATAATCAATGATTTATATTTTATATCATATAGGTAAAAATTAACATTAAATAATCAGGCTCAAATTTGTTTATATTTACCATTTTCACATTGAAATATGGTAATTAGATGTAAATATATTTAATATGTTTCTTCTCCATCACCAAATTTCATGCTTCTTCGTTAGTGAGCCACAGAGTTAAAAGACTATAAATAAATGACAAATATTTTAGGTTTTTTCTTCACCATCCCAAAGTCTTATGTTTTTTTATCACTAAGCACCAAACATAATAGACTATAGTAGGTATAAAAAATTAATTATATTTTATTTTTAAACTCCATCACAAAATTTTAGGTTTATCTCCACCAAAAAACAAAGTTAAAAGACTATAATCCATGATTTATATTTTATATAATATAGGTAAAAATTAAAATTAAATAATCAGGCTCAAATTTGTTTATATTTACCGTTTTCACATTGAAATATGGTAATTAGATGTAAATATATTTAATATGTTTCTTCTCTATCATCAAATTTCATGCTTCTTCGTTAGTAAGCCACAGAGTTAAAAGACTATAAATAAATGACAAATATTTTAGGTTTTTTCTTCACCATCCCAAAGTCTTATGTTTTTTTATAACTAAGTTAAAAGACTATAGTAGGTATAAAAAATTAATTATATTTTATTTTTAAAATCCATCACAAAATTTTAGGTTTATCCCCACCAAAAAACTAAGTTAAAAGACTATAATCCATGATTTATATTTTATATAATATAGGTAAAAATTAAAATTAAATAATCAGGCTCAAATTTGTTTATATTTACCGTTTTGACATTGAAATATGGTAATTAGATGTAAATATATTTAATATGTTTCTTCTCCATCACCAAATTTCATGCTTCTTCGTCAGTAAGCCACAAAGTTAAAAGACTATAAATAAATGACAAATATTTTAGGTTTTTTCTTCACCATCCCAAAGTCTTATGTTTTTTTATCACTAAGCACCAAACATAATAGACTATAGTAGGTATAAAAAATTAATTATATTTTATTTTTAAACTCCATCACAAAATTTTAGGTTTATCCCCACCAAAAAACAAAGTTAAAAGACTATAATCCATGATTTATATTTTATATAATATAGGTAAAAATTAAAATTAAATAATCAGGCTCAAATTTGTTTATATTTACCGTTTTCACATTGAAATATGGTAATTAGATGTAAATATATTTAATATGTTTCTTCTCTATCATCAAATTTCATGCTTCTTCGTCAGTAAGCCACAGAGTTAAAAGACTATAAATAAATGACAAATATTTTAGGTTTTTTCTTCACCATCCCAAAGTCTTATGTTTTTTTATAACTAAGTTAAAAGACTATAGTAGGTATAAAAAATTAATTATATTTTATTTTTAAACTCCATCACAAAATTTTAGGTTTATCCCCACCAAAAAACTAAGTTAAAAGACTATAATCCATGATTTATATTTTATATAATATAGGTAAAAATTAAAATTAAATAATCAGGCTCAAATTTGTTTATATTTACCGTTTTCACATTAAAATATGGTAATTAGATGTAAATATATTTAATATGTTTCTTCTCCATCACCAAATGTCATGCTTCTTCGTCAGTAAGCCACAGAGTTAAAAGACTATAAATAAATGACAAATATTTTAGGTTTTTTCTTCACCATCCCAAAGTCTTATGTTTTTTTATCACTAAGCCCCAAACATAATAGACTATAGTAGGTATAAAAAATTAATTGTATTTTATTTTTAAACTCCATCACAAAATTTTAGGTTTATCTCCACCAAAAAACTAAGTTAAAAGACTATAATCAATGATTTATATTTTATATAATATAGGTAAAAATTAACATTAAATAATCAGGCTCAAATTTGTTTATATTTACCATTTTCACATTGAAATATGGTAATTAGATGTAAATATATTTAATATGTTTCTTCTCCATCACCAAATTTCATGCTTCTTCGTTAGTGAGCCACAGAGTTAAAAGACTATAAATAAATGACAAATATTTTAGGTTTTTTCTTCACCATCCCAAAGTCTTATGTTTTTTTATCACTAATCACCAAACATAATAGACTATAGTAGGTATAAAAAATTAATTATATTTTATTTTTAAACTCCATCACAAAATTTTAGGTTTATCTCCACCAAAAAACAAAGTTAAAAGACTATAATCCATGATTTATATTTTATATAATATAGGTAAAAATTAAAATTAAATAATCAGGCTCAAATTTGTTTATATTTACCGTTTTCACATTGAAATATGGTAATTAGATGTAAATATATTTAATATGTTTCTTCTCTATCATCAAATTTCATGCTTCTTCGTCAGTAAGCCACAGAGTTAAAAGACTATAAATAAATGACAAATATTTTAGGTTTTTTCTTCACCATCCCAAAGTCTTATGTTTTTTTATAACTAAGTTAAAAGACTATAGTAGGTATAAAAAATTAATTATATTTTATTTTTAAACTCCATCACAAAATTTTAGGTTTATCCCCACCAAAAAACTAAGTTAAAAGACTATAATCCATGATTTATATTTTATATAATATAGGTAAAAATTAAAATTAAATAATCAGGCTCAAATTTGTTTATATTTACCGTTTTCACATTAAAATATGGTAATTAGATGTAAATATATTTAATATGTTTCTTCTCCATCACCAAATGTCATGCTTCTTCGTCAGTAAGCCACAGAGTTAAAAGACTATAAATAAATGACAAATATTTTAGGTTTTTTCTTCACCATCCCAAAGTCTTATGTTTATTTATCACTAAGCCCCAAACATAATAGACTATAGTAGGTATAAAAAATTAATTGTATTTTATTTTTAAACTCCATCACAAAATTTTAGGTTTATCTCCACCAAAAAACTAAGTTAAAAGACTATAATCAATGATTTATATTTTATATCATATAGGTAAAAATTAACATTAAATAATCAGGCTCAAATTTGTTTATATTTACCATTTTCACATTGAAATATGGTAATTAGATGTAAATATATTTAATATGTTTCTTCTCCATCACCAAATTTCATGCTTCTTCGTTAGTGAGCCACAGAGTTAAAAGACTATAAATAAATGACAAATATTTTAGGTTTTTTCTTCACCATCCCAAAGTCTTATGTTTTTTTATCACTAAGCCCCAAACATAATAGACTATAGTAGGTATAAAAAATTAATTGTATTTTATTTTTAAACTCCATCACAAAATTTTAGGTTTATCTCCACCAAAAAACTAAGTTAAAAGACTATAATCAATGATTTATATTTTATATAATATAGGTAAAAATTAACATTAAATAATCAGGCTCAAATTTGTTTATATTTACCATTTTCACATTGAAATATGGTAATTAGATGTAAATATATTTAATATGTTTCTTCTCCATCACCAAATTTCATGCTTCTTCGTTAGTGAGCCACAGAGTTAAAAGACTATAAATAAATGACAAATATTTTAGGTTTTTTCTTCACCATCCCAAAGTCTTATGTTTTTTTATCACTAATCACCAAACATAATAGACTATAGTAGGTATAAAAAATTAATTATATTTTATTTTTAAACTCCATCACAAAATTTTAGGTTTATCTCCACCAAAAAACAAAGTTAAAAGACTATAATCCATGATTTATATTTTATATAATATAGGTAAAAATTAAAATTAAATAATCAGGCTCAAATTTGTTTATATTTACCGTTTTCACATTGAAATATGGTAATTAGATGTAAATATATTTAATATGTTTCTTCTCTATCATCAAATTTCATGCTTCTTCGTCAGTAAGCCACAGAGTTAAAAGACTATAAATAAATGACAAATATTTTAGGTTTTTTCTTCACCATCCCAAAGTCTTATGTTTTTTTATAACTAAGTTAAAAGACTATAGTAGGTATAAAAAATTAATTATATTTTATTTTTAAACTCCATCACAAAATTTTAGGTTTATCCCCACCAAAAAACTAAGTTAAAAGACTATAATCCATGATTTATATTTTATATAATATAGGTAAAAATTAAAATTAAATAATCAGGCTCAAATTTGTTTATATTTACCGTTTTCACATTAAAATATGGTAATTAGATGTAAATATATTTAATATGTTTCTTCTCCATCACCAAATGTCATGCTTCTTCGTCAGTAAGCCACAGAGTTAAAAGACTATAAATAAATGACAAATATTTTAGGTTTTTTCTTCACCATCCCAAAGTCTTATGTTTATTTATCACTAAGCCCCAAACATAATAGACTATAGTAGGTATAAAAAATTAATTGTATTTTATTTTTAAACTCCATCACAAAATTTTAGGTTTATCTCCACCAAAAAACTAAGTTAAAAGACTATAATCAATGATTTATATTTTATATCATATAGGTAAAAATTAACATTAAATAATCAGGCTCAAATTTGTTTATATTTACCATTTTCACATTGAAATATGGTAATTAGATGTAAATATATTTAATATGTTTCTTCTCCATCACCAAATTTCATGCTTCTTCGTCAGTGAGCCACAGAGTTAAAAGACTATAAATAAATGACAAATATTTTAGGTTTTTTCTTCACCATCCCAAAGTCTTATGTTTTTTTATCACTAAGCACCAAACATAATAGACTATAGTAGGTATAAAAAATTAATTATATTTTATTTTTAAACTCCATCACAAAATTTTAGGTTTATCCCCACCAAAAAACAAAGTTAAAAGACTATAATCCATGATTTATATTTTATATAATATAGGTAAAAATTAAAATTAAATAATCAGGCTCAAATTTGTTTATATTTACCGTTTTCACATTGAAATATGGTAATTAGATGTAAATATATTTAATATGTTTCTTCTCCATCACCAAATTTCATGCTTCTTCGTCAGTAAGCCACAGAGTTAAAAGACTATAAATAAATGACAAATATTTTAGGTTTTTTCTTCACCATCCCAAAGTCTTATGTTTTTTTATCACTAAGCACCAAACATAATAGACTATAGTAGGTATAAAAAATTAATTATATTTTATTTTTAAACTCCATCACAAAATTTTAGGTTTATCTCCACCAAAAAACAAAGTTAAAAGACTATAATCCATGATTTATATTTTATATAATATAGGTAAAAATTAAAATTAAATAATCAGGCTCAAATTTGTTTATATTTACCGTTTTCACATTGAAATATGGTAATTAGATGTAAATATATTTAATATGTTTCTTCTCTATCATCAAATTTCATGCTTCTTCGTCAGTAAGCCACAGAGTTAAAAGACTATAAATAAATGACAAATATTTTAGGTTTTTTCTTCACCATCCCAAAGTCTTATGTTTTTTTATAACTAAGTTAAAAGACTATAGTAGGTATAAAAAATTAATTATATTTTATTTTTAAACTCCATCACAAAATTTTAGGTTTATCCCCACCAAAAAACTAAGTTAAAAGACTATAATCCATGATTTATATTTTATATAATATATGTAAAAATTAAAATTAAATAATCAGGCTCAAATTTGTTTATATTTACCGTTTTCACATTAAAATATGGTAATTAGATGTAAATATATTTAATATGTTTCTTCTCCATCACCAAATGTCATGCTTCTTCGTCAGTAAGCCACAGAGTTAAAAGACTATAAATAAATGACAAATATTTTAGGTTTTTTCTTCACCATCCCAAAGTCTTATGTTTTTTTATCACTAAGCCCCAAACATAATAGACTATAGTAGGTATAAAAATTAATTGTATTTTATTTTTAAACTCCATCACAAAATTTTAGGTTTATCTCCACCAAAAAACTAAGTTAAAAGACTATAATCAATGATTTATATTTTATATAATATAGGTAAAAATTAACATTAAATAATCAGGCTCAAATTTGTTTATATTTACCATTTTCACATTGAAATATGGTAATTAGATGTAAATATATTTAATATGTTTCTTCTCCATCACCAAATTTCATGCTTCTTCGTTAGTGAGCCACAGAGTTAAAAGACTATAAATAAATGACAAATATTTTAGGTTTTTTCTTCACCATCCCAAAGTCTTATGTTTTTTTATCACTAAGCACCAAACATAATAGACTATAGTAGGTATAAAAAATTAATTATATTTTATTTTTAAACTCCATCACAAAATTTTAGGTTTATCTCCACCAAAAAACAAAGTTAAAAGACTATAATCCATGATTTATATTTTATATAATATAGGTAAAAATTAAAATTAAATAATCAGGCTCAAATTTGTTTATATTTACCGTTTTCACATTGAAATATGGTAATTAGATGTAAATATATTTAATATGTTTCTTCTCTATCATCAAATTTCATGCTTCTTCGTCAGTAAGCCACAGAGTTAAAAGACTATAAATAAATGACAAATATTTTAGGTTTTTTCTTCACCATCCCAAAGTCTTATGTTTTTTTATAACTAAGTTAAAAGACTATAGTAGGTATAAAAAATTAATTATATTTTATTTTTAAACTCCATCACAAAATTTTAGGTTTATCCCCACCAAAAAACTAAGTTAAAAGACTATAATCCATGATTTATATTTTATATAATATAGGTAAAAATTAAAATTAAATAATCAGGCTCAAATTTGTTTATATTTACCGTTTTCACATTAAAATATGGTAATTAGATGTAAATATATTTAATATGTTTCTTCTCCATCACCAAATGTCATGCTTCTTCGTCAGTAAGCCACAGAGTTAAAAGACTATAAATAAATGACAAATATTTTAGGTTTTTTCTTCACCATCCCAAAGTCTTATGTTTATTTATCACTAAGCCCCAAACATAATAGACTATAGTAGGTATAAAAAATTAATTGTATTTTATTTTTAAACTCCATCACAAAATTTTAGGTTTATCTCCACCAAAAAACTAAGTTAAAAGACTATAATCAATGATTTATATTTTATATCATATAGGTAAAAATTAACATTAAATAATCAGGCTCAAATTTGTTTATATTTACCATTTTCACATTGAAATATGGTAATTAGATGTAAATATATTTAATATGTTTCTTCTCCATCACCAAATTTCATGCTTCTTCGTTAGTGAGCCACAGAGTTAAAAGACTATAAATAAATGACAAATATTTTAGGTTTTTTCTTCACCATCCCAAAGTCTTATGTTTTTTTATCACTAAGCACCAAACATAATAGACTATAGTAGGTATAAAAAATTAATTATATTTTATTTTTAAACTCCATCACAAAATTTTAGGTTTATCTCCACCAAAAAACAAAGTTAAAAGACTATAATCCATGATTTATATTTTATATAATATAGGTAAAAATTAAAATTAAATAATCAGGCTCAAATTTGTTTATATTTACCGTTTTCACATTGAAATATGGTAATTAGATGTAAATATATTTAATATGTTTCTTCTCTATCATCAAATTTCATGCTTCTTCGTCAGTAAGCCACAGAGTTAAAAGACTATAAATAAATGACAAATATTTTAGGTTTTTTCTTCACCATCCCAAAGTCTTATGTTTTTTTATAACTAAGTTAAAAGACTATAGTAGGTATAAAAAATTAATTATATTTTATTTTAAAATCCATCACAAAATTTTAGGTTTATCCCCACCAAAAAACTAAGTTAAAAGACTATAATCCATGATTTATATTTTATATAATATAGGTAAAAATTAAAATTAAATAATCAGGCTCAAATTTGTTTATATTTACCGTTTTGACATTGAAATATGGTAATTAGATGTAAATATATTTAATATGTTTCTTCTCCATCACCAAATTTCATGCTTCTTCGTCAGTAAGCCACAAAGTTAAAAGACTATAAATAAATGACAAATATTTTAGGTTTTTTCTTCACCATCCCAAAGTCTTATGTTTTTTTATCACTAAGCACCAAACATAATAGACTATAGTAGGTATAAAAAATTAATTATATTTTATTTTTAAACTCCATCACAAAATTTTAGGTTTATCCCCACCAAAAAACAAAGTTAAAAGACTATAATCCATGATTTATATTTTATATAATATAGGTAAAAATTAAAATTAAATAATCAGGCTCAAATTTATTTATATTTACCGTTTTCACATTGAAATATGGTAATTAGATGTAAATATATTTAATATGTTTCTTCTCCATCACCAAAGGTCATGCTTCTTCGTCAGTAAGCCACAGAGTTAAAAGACTATAAATAAATGACAAATATTTTAGGTTTTTTCTTCACCATCCCAAAGTCTTATGTTTTTTTATCACTAAGCACCAAACATAATAGACTATAGTAGGTATAAAAAATTAATTATATTTTATTTTTAAACTCCATCACAAAATTTTAGGTTTATCTCCACCAAAAAACAAAGTTAAAAGACTATAATCCATGATTTATATTTTATATAATATAGGTAAAAAATAAAATTAAATAATCAGGCTCAAATTTGTTTATATTTACCGTTTTCACATTGAAATATGGTAATTAGATGTAAATATATTTAATATGTTTCTTCTCCATCACCAAATTTCATGCTTCTTCGTCAGTGAGCCACAGAGTTAAAAGACTATAAATAAATGACAAATATTTTAGGTTTTTTCTTCACCATCCCAAAGTCTTATGTTTTTTTATCACTAAGCACCAAACATAATAGACTATAGTAGGTATAAAAAATTAATTATATTTTATTTTTAAACTCCATCACAAAATTTTAGGTTTATCTCCACCAAAAAACAAAGTTAAAAGACTATATTCCATGATTTATATTTATATAATTTAGGTAAAAATTAAAATTAAATAATCAGGCTCAAATTTGTTTATATTTACCGTTTTCACATTGAAATATGGTAATTAGATGTAAATATATTTAATATGTTTCTTCTCTATCATCAAATTTCATGCTTCTTCGTCAGTAAGCCACAGAGTTAAAAGACTATAAATAAATGACAAATATTTTAGGTTTTTTCTTCACCATCCCAAAGTCTTATGTTTTTTTATAACTAAGTTAAAAGACTATAGTAGGTATAAAAAATTAATTATATTTTATTTTTAAACTCCATCACAAAATTTTAGGTTTATCCCCACCAAAAAACTAAGTTAAAAGACTATAATCCATGATTTATATTTTATATAATATAGGTAAAAATTAAAATTAAATAATCAGGCTCAAATTTGTTTATATTTACCGTTTTGACATTGAAATATGGTAATTAGATGTAAATATATTTAATATGTTTCTTCTCCATCACCAAATTTCATGCTTCTTCGTCAGTAAGCCACAAAGTTAAAAGACTATAAATAAATGACAAATATTTTAGGTTTTTTCTTCACCATCCCAAAGTCTTATGTTTTTTTATCACTAAGCACCAAACATAATAGACTATAGTAGGTATAAAAAATTAATTATATTTTATTTTTAAACTCCATCACAAAATTTTAGGTTTATCCCCACCAAAAAACAAAGTTAAAAGACTATAATCCATGATTTATATATTATATAATATAGGTAAAAATTAAAATTAAATAATCAGGCTCAAATTTATTTATATTTACCGTTTTCACATTGAAATATGGTAATTAGATGTAAATATATTTAATATGTTTCTTCTCCATCACCAAATGTCATGCTTCTTCGTCAGTAAGCCACAGAGTTAAAAGACTATAAATAAATGACAAATATTTTAGGTTTTTTCTTCACCATCCCAAAGTCTTATGTTTTTTTATCACTAAGCACCAAACATAATAGACTATAGTAGGTATAAAAAATTAATTATATTTTATTTTTAAACTCCATCACAAAATTTTAGGTTTATCTCCACCAAAAAACAAAGTTAAAAGACTATAATCCATGATTTATATTTTATATAATATAGGTAAAAAATAAAATTAAATAATCAGGCTCAAATTTGTTTATATTTACCGTTTTCACATTGAAATATGGTAATTAGATGTAAATATATTTAATATGTTTCTTCTCCATCACCAAATTTCATGCTTCTTCGTCAGTGAGCCACAGAGTTAAAAGACTATAAATAAATGACAAATATTTTAGGTTTTTTCTTCACCATCCCAAAGTCTTATGTTTTTTTATCACTAAGCACCAAACATAATAGCTTATAGTAGGTATAAAAAATTAATTATATTTTATTTTAAACTCCATCACAAAATTTTAGGTTTATCCCCACCAAAAAACAAAGTTAAAAGACTATAATCCATGATTTATATTTTATATAATATAGGTAAAAATTAAAATTAAATAATCAGGCTCAAATTTGTTTATATTTACCGTTTTGACATTGAAATATGGTAATTAGATGTAAATATATTTAATATGTTTCTTCTCCATCACCAAATTTCATGCTTCTTCGTCAGTAAGCCACAAAGTTAAAAGACTATAAATAAATGACAAATATTTTAGGTTTTTTCTTCACCATCCCAAAGTCTTATGTTTTTTATCACTAAGCACCAAACATAATAGACTATAGTAGGTATAAAAAATTAATTATATTTTATTTTAAACTCCATCACAAAATTTTAGGTTTATCCCACCAAAAAACAAAGTTAAAAGACTATAATCCATGATTTATATTTTATATAATATAGGTAAAAATTAAAATTAAATAATCAGGCTCAAATTTATTTATATTTACCGTTTTCACATTGAAATATGGTAATTAGATGTAAATATATTTAATATGTTTCTTCTCCATCACCAAATTTCATGCTTCTTCGTCAGTAAGCCACAGAGTTAAAAGACTATAA
>CAWUDS030004463.1:0-33472 GCA_963859935.3 Lathyrus sativus
GTCTAGATAAAATTTTGCCTTCTCGAGTGACAAGTTTGAAAAGTAAACTCAAGTTTTTATAATCAATTCGATCCCCAAATTGGATTAGGGGCGACCTCCTACGAATTGATTTCTTCTTCTTCGATTTAACAAACAGTAGCTTAGATGATTTAACAAACAGTCGCTTAGATTTATCCATGGTTTGTTTATTCCTATACCGAAAATCCCGTTTGTTATAAAACAAAGGATTTGTTTTAGTTATATATATTCTTATTTTTTTTTTTTTTTTTAATAAATTTTATTTTTTATATAAGGAAATAGATCCTATATAATGATATATGTATATAATTTCATGTTATAGAATTTTATTTATAGAATATAGAGAAGATAATTTCTCTGATATCTATATAATTCATTTTTATGTTATTTAATTTTTTCAATTTACCTCCTAAGGGTAATACACAAGTAATCCATTTTCTCTATTTCTTGATCTCTGCGTGAATCATATGTTTGCAACAAAAGGGACAGAATTTTCTCAATTCCAATCGACTAGGCGTATTGTGTCGATTCTTTTGAGTAATATATCGAGAAATACCTCTCGATTCCTTATTAACACTCTTTTTATCACAACTAGTACATTCTAAAATAACAGTTATTCGGATATCTTTACCCTTAGCCATGAGCCTCCTTTGGTTTTTTTTATTCACTTAACTCTTCGATTTTAAGATTCGAAGGAAGAAGAAAAAAGGAACGAAAAAAAATATAAGTTGATAAGTCAAAATAAAATTCTGAAATATTTTGTTCCAATTCATTTTATATAGTACAGTAATAATTCACTACTACAATGCTTTCGAAATATATTTCGAATTACAGTATAGTATTTCTGTTTTTATTTAAATATCTTTTATGATATTATTGCCCCTACCCTAATAATTCCATTTCTGGTCTGACTATTCAGAATTCTAATAGTTATTAATAGCAATGGAATTGAAGTATTAATTCAATTCCATTTAAACGAAACCTGGGCAAAATTCAAAATTTCACGGAGGCCCAATCCACCTTTTTGAATTTCCTTAATTTATTATTCTAGTATAAAAAAAGCAACGAAGAGGGATTGAATCACAGATATTTTATTGGATCCCTAATCTTCGTCACCCTTTCCCGTGCCAATAACTAGAATCAAAAAAAGGGGAATGTCAATGCATCTGGGAATAAACGATTGATTTCGATCAAGAGACCCGCTAGAGCCGCGAACCATAAAGTACTTGCCACTGGTGCCACAGAGAGATATGTTTTTAGATCTCGCATTTCCAATCCTCCTTCGTTTTTTCTTGTAATTTTGAATACCTAATAATACAGAATATAGGAATATGATTCCATGTTTTTTTATTAATAAAATCACTTGGATTTGTCGGGGGAAGTCCGAATCCAAATTGAATTGTACAACAATTCATTAGATATTTTTTTATAGAGTACTTTTTTTATAAGAATTAGAATAATAGACTATTATTCTAAATTCTATTATATATATATATTATTCTTATTTGTATATTCTTTGTTCTTGTTATTATACTCTTTGTATCTTATTATTTATATATCCTATCTATTCCCGGTTTAAAATTATTTATATTAATTGAATATAACTATTCTATCAGAATATTTGTTCTTTATATGATCGATCTAAGAAAGTAAAAAAAAAAAAAACAAAAAAAAAAGGAAGGATATATTCCATATATAATGGAAGAATGTGGAAAACAAGACAAAAATTTTTTAGAATGACACTGGAAACTTATGTCAAGGGATGTAGCGCAGCTTGGTAGCGCGTTTGTTTTGGGTACAAAATGTCACAGGTTCAAATCCTGTCATCCCTATTCCTAACGATTAGTTATCGTATGAGCAGTAACAAGAGATCAATTTTGAGCGATTCAAATTGGACATAGATACTCAAGTTATATGAATAGTTTTCCATATTGAGTTTGTATGCATGCAATATGTATTGCCATTTCATAAAATTCTTTAGGAAAAGAAAGCGCTCTTAGTTCAGTTCGGTAGAACGCGGGTCTCCAAAACCCGATGTCGTAGGTTCAAATCCTACAGAGCGTGATACCATTCTTCTGAGATGGAGAATGAGACTAAAATAATGGGATAACAGTCTAGTCTAATCAAAAAAAAGTGTTAATTGGATCTCCTGTCAATTAGGATTAAAAAAAAAAATAGGAGGTCAATAAACAAAAGAGACAGTACTAAATCAAATATCCAACTGATCGCCACGTCGGTATTGTAAATAGGCCGTTACAAATAATCCAGCCAAAGTAATAGGAATTAGACCTAACACGATTCCAAATAGAAAAACTTCAATCATTTGAGTTTGGTTGAAAGTAAAATAAGGTGGGGATAATATCGATCCTTAAATATGAATTTATATTGACCATGAATCTCAATGACCAAGAATTGGAAATATGATAAGAAACTATCAATATCCAAAATATTCTACAATTTCCAATTCATCTCTAAATTGCAAATCAAATAAGTCGTATCTTACTCAGACTGATAAAAATACCTGCGGTTATAGTTAAAACTGCTAGTATAAAACCTAAATAACTGGTTATAGTGGGCATAAGGAAACTAGATGAAATATATTCTTTTTATACATATGTTTATAAAGCACTTTCCTAAGTTTCCATTTTTTTTAGATCCAAATAGGTAAGCAAAAAATACCAATTGAAAGATACAATTGAAAATAATGGATTCATGAATCCATTATTACGGATGAACAAAAAGAAAAATATAGTTACATAGGTAAGAAATCAATTCATCATCTGTGACATCTACCCAGCCTATGATTCCAAATCAACCGATTTATTGATCAACTCATGACATGAGTTGAGTAAACGAAAATATTTCCATTTTTTCATTTTTTTTTTATATTTTATATATATATTTTTTTATATTTTATATATATAAAGCTCTATCTTTGTAATGAAACCAAGAAAGACCCATACGTAGACTTTTTGTGTCTAATATAAGAACAACGAATGTTCATTTTGAAGAAAAAAAGGATTCGTTGTTCTTGTATTAGTATCCATTGTCTGCATTCACTGATATAAACACGCATATCAAAAAAAGTAAACCCCCACCACCATTGCGTATTGTTACTTATCGGATATAGAATAGATCTGCTTCTTTTTGTTCCTACGAATAGAATGCTCCTTTGTTTCTAAAAAACTCGAACAAATATAAATTCTTTAATGTGAGATAATTTACTAATACTAATTAAGGGGAGGGTCTATAGCAAGCATAGTTTTTTACAGTGCAATAAAGTTACATAGTGTCTATTTTTTGTTAATATAAGGGGTATTTTCATGGGTTTGCCTTGGTATCGTGTTCATACCGTTGTATTAAATGATCCCGGCCGTTTACTTTCTGTCCATATAATGCATACAGCTCTGGTTGCTGGTTGGGCCGGTTCGATGGCTCTATATGAATTAGCAGTTTTTGATCCCTCTGACCCTGTTCTTGACCCAATGTGGAGACAGGGTATGTTCGTTATACCCTTCATGACTCGTTTAGGAATAACCAATTCGTGGGGTGGTTGGAATATTACAGGAGGCACTATAACAAATTCGGGTATTTGGAGTTACGAAGGTGTGGCCGCGGCACATATTGTGTTTTCGGGCTTGTGCTTTTTGGCGGCTATTTGGCATTGGGTCTATTGGGATCTAGAAATCTTTTGTGATGAACGTACTGGAAAACCTTCTTTGGATTTGCCAAAAATATTTGGAATTCATTTATTTCTTGCAGGGGTGGCGTGTTTTGGTTTTGGCGCCTTTCATGTAACAGGATTGTTTGGTCCTGGAATATGGGTATCCGATCCTTATGGACTAACAGGAAGGGTACAATTTGTAAATCCCGCATGGGGTGTGGACGGTTTTGATCCTTTTGTTCCGGGGGGAATAGCCTCTCATCATATTGCAGCAGGGACATTGGGCATATTAGCGGGTCTTTTCCATCTTAGTGTGCGTCCACCTCAACGTTTATACAAAGGATTGCGTATGGGAAATATTGAAACCGTCCTTTCCAGTAGTATCGCTGCTGTATTTTTTGCAGCTTTTGTTGTTGCTGGAACTATGTGGTATGGTTCAGCAACTACCCCGATTGAATTATTTGGTCCTACTCGTTATCAATGGGATCAGGGATACTTCCAGCAAGAAATATATCGAAGAGTTGGTAGTGGGCTAGTCGAAAATCAAAGTTTATCAGAAGCTTGGTCTAAAATTCCTGAAAAATTAGCTTTTTATGATTACATCGGTAATAATCCGGCAAAAGGGGGTTTGTTTAGAGCGGGCTCAATGGACAATGGAGATGGAATAGCGGTTGGTTGGTTAGGGCATCCTATCTTTAGAGACAAAGAGGGGCATGAACTTTTTGTACGTCGTATGCCTACCTTTTTTGAAACTTTTCCGGTTGTTTTGGTAGACGGAGACGGAATTGTTAGAGCAGATGTTCCTTTTCGAAGGGCAGAATCGAAGTATAGTGTCGAACAAGTAGGTGTAATTGTTGAATTCTATGGTGGCGAACTCAATGGAGTCAGTTATAGCGATCCTGCTACTGTGAAAAAATATGCTCGACGTGCTCAATTGGGTGAAATTTTTGAATTAGATCGTGCTACTTTAAAATCGGATGGTGTTTTTCGTAGCAGTCCAAGGGGTTGGTTTACTTTTGGACATGCTTCGTTTGCTCTGCTCTTCTTTTTCGGACACATTTGGCATGGTGCTAGAACCTTGTTCAGAGATGTTTTTGCTGGTATTGATCCAGATTTGGATGCGCAAGTAGAATTTGGAGCATTCCAAAAACTTGGAGATCCAACTACAAAAAAACAGGGAGTCTGATAGAAATAGGTTTGTTCCTTTTCGATTCGATTTTTTTTTTGTTATGTGAATTTGATATTAGGGAACTAGATAAATCTTGATTCCATTTTGTTTTACTCTTGTTCTTTCTTTTTCTTTATCCAGGAGATAATCCCCCAAAACAGGTATGAAAGCTATAATTGTAAACCACGATCAAATCTATGGAAGCATTGGTTTATACATTCCTCTTAGTCTCGACTTTAGGAATCATTTTTTTCGCTATTTTTTTTAGAGAACCCCCTAAAGTTCCCACTAAAAACACGAAATGATTGAGAATTATCTCAATTGAATGAAGTAATGAGCCTCCAATATCGTAATATTGGGGGCTCATTACTTCAACTAGTCCCCATGTTCTTCGAATGGATCTCTTAGTTGTTGAGAGGGTTGCCCAAAAGCAGTATATAAGGCATACCCAGTAAAACTTACAATTAAACCGGATATAGAGATGGCAATTAGGGTTGCTGTTTCCATGATTCTATAATATCAAGACTACAATGGATCTATAGGGTAAGATCCTTTATCTACAGCGGAATGGTATACAAAGTCAACAGATCTCAATAAAAAAATAGGATTTATGGCTACACAAACCGTTGAGGGTAGTTCTAGATCTGGTCCAAGACGAACTGTTGTAGGAGATTTATTGAAACCATTGAATTCAGAATATGGTAAAGTAGCTCCGGGGTGGGGAACTACCCCTTGGATGGGGGTTGCAATGGCCCTATTTGCGGTATTTCTCTCTATTATTTTAGAGATTTATAATTCGTCCCTTTTACTGGACCAAATTTCCATGAATTAGAGAATTCGATTCACAAGAACCAACTAACTAGCTTTTCAATAGAAAAGTCAAGTTTAGCATTTAGATCGTTCATTTTTAGACCATTCCATTTTGATTTGGTAGTTGGACCGCGAAACTTCTTTGTTTCTCTATTTCCGGAATATGAGTGTGTGACTTGTTATAATGGATCCTATTGATAGTACAGAACATAAAATGGATACGTCATCTTATCTTGATAGATGGCTTTACCCCGTCA
Source organism: Lathyrus sativus (assembly GCA_963859935.3). Taxonomy (NCBI): domain Eukaryota; kingdom Viridiplantae; phylum Streptophyta; class Magnoliopsida; order Fabales; family Fabaceae; genus Lathyrus; species Lathyrus sativus. The sequence continues at coordinate 5,918 of CAWUDS030004463.1, forward strand.
GATATTTATTCTAGTATCTGGAGCACGGAATATAGAAAATAAATAGATTCTAAAGTGTTAGAACTATGATTCATACTTAATATTTATATTTAGACCTCGCAACCGGACGAAAAAAAATGAAAGAGTTAGAAGAATTCATTTAGAAAAAGAAATGGAATTTTATTCGGCCGCCGCTTATCCATTTCTTTGTATTTTTTTTTTTTCATTATATCTATTTATTGAAATTGAATAAGTGATGATCTAGCAGTTCTTACTCAGGGAATTCTTGGACTTCGATTAAAGGTTTTTTTGGAAATCATCGTGGTTCTGGTATGAATCTCAGGTTTTCCATTGATTCTATAGGGTCTTAACAAGAAAATTCTTATCAATAAAAAAAAAAAACAGAAGTCAAATCTTATTACATACACAATACAAAAAAAATGAAGTAAATAATAGAATATTCAAGAGGCCTGTAAGGATCAAGAGAAAAGACGAGTGAGCCGACTTGAAATTTTGGCATTATAAACACTAAGAATATCTTGTAGATTTCTATTTTTTGGATCTTCAAAAAAGACTGGAATCATAGGATTAACTTCAGAAGTTTCAAACTTTCTATTACACATATCTGTTTTCCAAATAACCAGTATTTGAGTCTTTTTGTTTGAGCCGTACGAGATGAAATTTTCATATACGGTTCGAAGGGGGGTTCCTTGGTTTACCTATCTCAATAAAGTCTATGATTGGTTCGAAGAACGTCTTGAGATTCAGGCCATTGCCGATGATATAACTAGTAAATATGTCCCTCCTCATGTAAATATATTTTATTGTTTAGGAGGAATTACACTTACTTGTTTTTTAGTCCAAGTAGCGACGGGTTTTGCTATGACTTTTTATTATCGTCCAACCGTTACGGAGGCTTTTGCTTCTGTTCAATATATAATGACTGAGGCTAACTTTGGTTGGTTAATCCGATCAGTTCATCGATGGTCAGCAAGTATGATGGTATTAATGATGATCTTGCACGTATTTCGCGTGTATCTCACTGGTGGTTTTAAAAAACCTCGCGAATTGACTTGGGTTACAGGTGTAATTTTGGGTGTATTGACTGCATCCTTTGGTGTAACTGGTTATTCTTTACCTTGGGACCAAATTGGTTATTGGGCAGTCAAAATTGTAACAGGTGTACCCGATGCTATTCCTGTAATAGGATCCTCGGTGGTAGAGTTATTGCGCGGCAGCGCTAGTGTGGGACAATCTACCTTGACTCGTTTTTATAGTTTACATACTTTTGTATTACCTCTACTTACTGCCGTATTCATGTTAATGCACTTTCCAATGATACGTAAGCAAGGAATTTCCGGTCCTTTATAGAGAATATGAATCATAGATATTTGTAATAAATCATTTGGGGGAGGAGTAATAGTATTTCATTGCTACAAATATGCATTATTTTTTTTGAATAAGACATGTATTTGGATATTTCCCTTCCACTTAACAAAATAAATTGGATTCTTTATTTGACATACACGAATAGTGGAAGGGAACTCTCCGAAAAAAGAATGGATTATGGGAGTGTATGACTTGAACTATTGATTGGGCCATGCAGATATATGACTTCATCTTATCTGCCACATTTGAATTCACAATTAAATGTGTCTTTGTTCCAACCACGGCGCCAGTCCTCTACAGAGGATAGTCAGTCCGGTTCGCTTGAAGAAAATATTTTCTATGATCAGACTCGATCATATCCTGTGCATGAACAGGCTCCGTAATATCCAGTAAAATAAGTAAAATGATATAATCTAAATTATGTAACATGTATTTCATTAAACTTAATAGTATGGAAATGCATTCATTTCCTATGCATTGACTCAATTTATGATACTATCGGAGTTAAACAAGTAGATCTAAAGAAAAAGCGGGTTGTATTATATTAGTAACAAGTAAATCCTTTCTATGTCAAAAATTCCGAAAATTCTTTTTTTGAGGTATACCAGGCGAAAGGTTTGAGATCACCCAGAAAGAACTTTGGATTTTGAAAACTTACTTGGGTGAAAAGCATTTACTTAAAAATAAGAACTGAATTTTTTGCATTTACAATGGATAGTTGTAATTTCGAAAAAAAAACAATTAAATCCATTTTATTACATATTATTACATAGAATCATGATATATGAGTGACTAACATATAAAGAATTTCTATGTCTGCATTCAGTTTGTTTGATTCGTGCTCGAGCCGGATGATGCAAAATTATCATGTCCGGTTCTTTCGGAGGATGGATCTATAAGAATTCACCTATCCCAATAACAAAAAAACCTGATTTGACGGATCCTGTATTAAGAGCGAAATTGGCCAAAGGGATGGGTCATAATTATTATGGCGAACCCGCATGGCCTAACGATCTTTTATATATTTTTCCAGTAGTTATTCTGGGTACTATTGCCTGTAACGTAGGCTTAGCGGTTCTCGAACCATCAATGATTGGGGAACCCGCGGATCCGTTTGCAACTCCTTTGGAAATATTGCCCGAATGGTATTTTTTTCCCGTATTTCAAATACTTCGTACCGTACCCAATAAATTATTGGGCGTTCTTTTAATGGTTTCAGTACCCGCGGGATTATTAACAGTACCTTTTTTGGAAAATGTTAATAAGTTCCAAAACCCATTTCGGCGTCCAGTAGCAACAACCGTCTTTTTGATTGGTACCGTCGTGGCTCTTTGGTTGGGTATTGGAGCAACATTACCTATTGAAAAATCCCTAACGTTAGGGATTTTTTAAATTGATTCTATTGTCAAATAAAATATCATGACAGGTGTATTGTGTATCTAGGGAAAATTCACTTTGAAATGACTAATCCCTAGATCCATCTATTTCATTTTATACCTATTCTGAATATATTGATTTGTGCTAAAGATTCAAATTTAATATTGGAAGCTTTCTTTTTATAAATAAAAAAAAAATGAAAGATTCAAAAAAATCCAATGGATTTTCAATTTATACAAAATGATTTTCGATTTGTAAAATGTTTAATATATTTTTTAAATCTTCTACGCGAAAATGTTCAATTTTCATAAGGTCTTCTTGACTCTTATTCAAAAATTCAAATACTGTATGTATATTGGACTTTTTAAGACAATTATAGATCCGGGGAGGCAATTCTAATTGGTCAATAAAAATGGATTTCAATGTAATTTCTTTTTGAGTGTTCGTTAGTTTATCCTTAACGAATCTATCATGATCATGAAAAGTAAAAAGGGGCCAAGTCATTTTGTGTTGATTGTTTTCCAAATTGAAGTTTTCTTCTTCTGCATGTAAAAAAGGAATAAATAAATCAATCAAATTCCGGGAGGCTTCATAAAGTGCTTCCTTAGGAGTGAAACTTCCATTTGTCCATATTTCGAGAAATAGTATGTCTTGTTTTTCATTTCCATTCACATAAGAATGAATACTATAATTTGCATTTCTAACAGGCATGAATACAGCATCTATAGTATAACTTCCATCTTGAATGTTGTTTAGTGTTTTTATACGATATCCCCGCTTTCTCTCAATTTGTAATTCAATACACAAATTAATAGGTTCCGTTAGGTTAGCTATATGTTGTGTCTTATCAATGACTTCCACCGAAGGTGGTAAAATGATGTCTTGAGCAGTTACATATCCAGGACCTTTGAAAGAAATAGACGCCTCCCGAGTTCCATACAGATTACTTCTCAATACAATTTCTTTCAAATTCATTAAAATTTCATGTATTGATTCTTGAATACCTACTACGGTAGAATATTCATGTGGTATTTTCTCAGATTTTGCACGTGTGATACATGTTCCGTCTATTTCTCCGAGCAAAATTCTTCGCATTGCAATGCCTATTGTATCTGCTTGACCTTTCAGAAGTGGAGACAGAATAAAGCGTCCATAATAAAGACGCTTACTGTCTACCCTTGATTCAACACACTTCCACTGTAGTGTCTTAGTAGATACTTTTAGTTTTTCTCGAATCATAGTAATCTATTTTTATGAAACTCTTGATTTAATTGTTTATTTCTCTTGAAATCTTTTTCTTTCATATTTATTGTTAGTTTTACACACGTCTTTTTTTAGGAGCCCTACATCCATTATATGGTATAGGGGTTACATCCCGTATAACGTTTAATAGTATCCCACTTCGAACAATAACTCTTAATGCCGCATCTCTTCCTCGACCGGGACCCTTTATGCTGACGTCTGCTCGTTGCATGCCTTGATCGACTACTGTTCGAAGAGCATTTCCCGTTGCGGTTGTAGCGGCAAATGGTGTCCCCCTTCGTGTACCCTTGAATCCACATGAACCGGCGGAGGACCAAGAAATCACCCGACCTCCTACATCTGTAACAGTCACAATGGTATTATTGAAACTAGCTTGAATATAAATAACCCCCTTTGGTATTTTACGCGGATGCTTACGCGAACCAATACGTCCAGTTTTCCGTGAACCAAGTTTTGGTATAGATTTTGCCATTTTTTTTTTATTTAAAAAAAAAGATAAGTCCGAAATATATGGATATATCCATTTCCTGTCAAAAAGGATTCTTTACTATTTTCTAACTAGTTATTCTATTGTATTCTATAATTCGATTAATATAGAATACCCTTTTTTCAAATATTAAGCAATAAGCAATTCTATTTATTCGAATACTTATAACTATAGACTAGATTCGAATATAGAATCTAAATTTTTCGATTTGTATGATTTAGTATTTAAGAAAAGGGCTTTCCATTAATAAGATTTTGAATTCTATTCAAAATCTTATTAATGGAAAGCCCTTAATTTATATTAATTTAATATTTTATATTAATTTAATATTATCCTTGTCGTTGTTTATGTTTTGGATTCGAACAAATTACTATAAGTCGACCTCGCCTACGGATCAATCGACATTTTGCACAAATTTTACGAACAGAGGCCGCTACTTTCATATTTTTAACTCCTTAGAAATTAAATTGAATACCAAATTTATATATTGTAAGAAAATGGGGTTTCCTTACATTTTGAACTTAAAATTGTTCCTCCTAAAAAATATTTTCAAGTTATAAAAGAGTCGGGTGGTCGTCGTCATCGACGTCCCCAAGAATAGAAACCCTATCAATCAATAGGGCCAAAATCTTCATCAATCTCTTCCAAAATCAAAATCTGCCGACCGGCATTTCGAGAATAATGTTGATACAATAAACTGTGTACAAATTCTCGATCATATTGCATATATCCTACAACAAAATATGAATCTGAGGTGGCTGCTGAGCTCACCTTTATAAATAAGCCCTCATACTTAAGGTCTTTGTCTATTTCTGCTAGAAAATCGTCTGCGTGTTCCGAAATCGGAATATAGAAGGTTACCAAATGTAAGGTAATCATAGAGAAATATCCTTGGGTGTTTTTTTTTTTCTCTTGAAATTCAATTTACCTAAAGCAACCTGCAACGTTGCAGGTTGCTTTAGGTAAATTGATAGATTCAATAAAATTAAGCGAAGTACCCACCATGATCGTCATCGTCACTAGGACCAGCCAAAATAACAACATCCAAAGGGCCCCAATTGGGATCCAGAAGCGCACCAAACAAAATATTCATATGGGCTTCTAAATAAAAGCGATACAATAAAAATCGTGTTTCTCTTCGATTATATTGCGAATACATTCGGATAAAATAGAATTCTGCGGAGGGTTCTACTGGGTCTCTAACTATAAATTTGGAGTCGTCATCCTGAAATTCTTTTTTCATGACTTTCATAAAATCGTCTGTGTGTTTCGTAATCGGAAGAAGTAATTTTACCATATTAAGCATATTATCTCACCTCCTATTTTTTCTAATCGAGCCTGTCGATCGGTGATTATACCCCTAGAAGTAGAAAGAATTACAATCCCTATTCCTCCCAAAACTTTTGGGATTTTGGGATAGTTAGAATATATTCGTAGACCGGGCGTACTAATCTGTTTAAAATTTAAACAACTTTTAAAAGGATATGATCCTTTATTATTTCTTCTATACTTTAGAGTTAAAACTAAAAACTTTTTGTTGCTTTCTCGATGTTTTCTGACGTTTTCAAGAAAACCCTGTCGTAAAAGAATTTGAACAATGTTTTCGTTCATCTTAGTGAACGGTATTGGAATAATTCTTTTTCTATTCATGTCCGCATTGCGTAACAATGTGAACATATTTCCGATCATATCTTTGTTCATGATAGCCTCCTGTAATTATGTTTTTTTATGCTATTAGGTGGAAGATAATAGGGTTTTCTTTCTAAGATAACGGAGCTGTTTTTTTTTTTTTATTTATAAGAGGTAGAATAACCCGGTTGAAGAGAGTATATATTTCATTTTTATTTTAATATTTTTCTCGAAAATAAACAAATGAAAGGCTTTTATTCTGTACATGTTAAATCATGAATTAGTACATGGAATCTCCAATAACCCTTGATGTATGTATCCTTAGGTCTATGTGTGTATATGGACCATAGATCCTGTTCATGGATATTTATGTATGGATCCCCTTTATATTTATATAATATATATATAAATCCTACTACCGATTCATGGGGATACTCCATCAAATATCAAGTATAACGTATTATATCAGATTATAGCACCTCGGGTGCGAGTGAAATTATTTTAGTAAAATTTAACTGTCTCAATTCTCGGGCTATTGCGGAAAAAATTCGAGTTCCTTTTGGATTTCCCTGTTTATCAATGAGAACGGCTGCATTATCATCATATTTTATTATTATACCATTATGACGTTTTAGTTCTTTAGAGGTACGTACAATTACAGCTCTGATGACTTGAGATCTTTCTAACGATGAATTTGGCACTGCTTTTTTGATTACAGCGACAATAATGTCACCCATATAAGCATACCGTCGATTACTAGCTCCTATGATTCTAATACACATCAATTCGCGCGCTCCGCTATTATCGGCTACATTTAAATAGGTTTGAGGTTGAATCATATCCTTTTTTCTTATCTTTCAGTCAAAAAGTTGAAATAAAAAAAATATTGTGTGTTCAAAAAAAAAAAGAAACGGAGAATTTCCTTTTTTCATACTAACATTCGTTCTAATGATTATTTGGAAAAAATGAATTGAGTTCGTATAGGCATTTTGGATGCCGCTATTGAAATCGCCTTTCTAGCGATATTTTCTGGGACCCCTCCCATTTCATAAAGTATTTTTCCGGGTTTAACAACAGCTACCCAATATTCAGGCGATCCTTTTCCCGAACCCATACGCGTTTCGGTAGGTCTTACTGTAACTGGTTTGTCTGGAAATATGCAGACCCATATTTGTCCACCCCGGCGAACATTTCGTGACATTGCCCGTCGACCCGCTTCTAGTTGTCTAGATGTGATCCAAGCGGGCTCAAGTGCCTGAAGAGCATATTTTCCGAAGCAAATTTTATTACCGCGAGAGGCGTTTCCTTTTAATTTCCCTCTATGATGTTTGCGGAATCTCGTTCTTTTTGGGTTATAGTTGATGGTTATTTCTCAATTCCATCTCTATTACAGAACCGTACATGAGATTTTCACCTCATACGGCTCCTCGCAAATAAATCGATTGAAAAATCTGGAACCGAAAAAAGAATAATAATTAAAATAATATACACTAATATACATATTTTTTTCTAAAATAGAAAATGAAATAGAATCGCGGGATTTTCGCGGGCGAATATTGACTCTCTGATTATAAATTGAAGATGTAATGTTGGGTTCGTCCACAACTCCTCAAAAAACCATGAATTTTTAGTTTCTTCCGCCATCCCATCTAATGAATCAGTAAGATTTCTAATTTTCATGGAATCTTTTGTATTCACAGGTTCCGTCGTTCCCATCGCTTTTCAATTTATGGTTAGGTCTAAATTCTACAATGGAGCTGCTTTAATAAGATTAATAAGATTTTGTTTTTTTTTTATTCTTTTTTGTTGAATCAACCCTCTCAGTTTTCTTGATTCGTGGCTCTTTATTCGTTTATTCTAATATTCATCCATATATGGATGAATTTTGAATATTGATGCTTTATTACACTACTTTTTATGAGATGACCAATAGACCTTTACATAGTAGAATTCTATATCATTAATATCCTTTTTCTAGCTTTCTTTCACCCCTTCATTTATCTGTATATTCTTATTGCTTTACAACTAATAATTTTATTTTTTTATTTCAGTTGCTATAATTATATCACCACATAGATCCTTATTTTGATTTTCTATTTTCGGCAGTTCTTTCTATCCAGATAATGGGAAGCGATGAGTAGGTTTTTTATAGTAATGAATTCTACGAATTTTTGTAGAAATTGAAACACTCAAAAAAAACCAACGAGTCACACACTAAGCATAGCAACTCCTTCATTCTAAAATGATTCATTAATTTTTTTTTATTCAATCTTCCAAATTTTGTAATTTCTTCAACGTAAAGTATTTCAAATTGTCATTTTTTGTTTTAAAAAAAGATGCAACGTTATAAGGGAAAGTTGATTAGTCGTTGTTTAGAAGTTTTGAAATATCCAGATTTTGACTCCGAATACCCCAAACAAAGTTACAAGTGGAACGGAACAAAAATCCATTGGAGCTCGAATGGTTTGTAGAGGAACCCTACCTTCTCTCGTCCATTCGACACGTGCAATTTCTTTTCCTTCCATACGTCCCGCAATTTTTATTTGAACTCCTTTTGTATCTGCCTGTTCAGCTAATTCAATACCTTTTTGCATTGCTTTACGAAACGAAATTCGATTCCGTAATAGTTCGCTTAAAAATTCTGCAACAATTTTAGCGTCTCTATAAAGATAAGGACTTGGAAGTTTTGTAATTTCAAGGTCGAGTTCTCGGTTCCCACAAGTTACTTTTTTTTGCACTTGAGTCTTTAATTGTTCGACTCTTAGATCCTTAACCTTTTCTTTTAAGGAGTCTGGAAGTCCCATATAGATTATCACTTTAATCAGATCGATTCTTTTTTGAATCTTTATTCGTCCCATTCCATAGCCAGAGATATCGGTCTCGAATTCACAGGATTCGGGTACCGTTTTTTGTATAAAATTATTGATACAATATCGTATAATTTTATCTTCTTTTACATTCTCGGAATACATTTTTGGTTTTGCAAACCAAATAGAATAATGACTTTGAGTTGCACCAAGTCGGAAAACAAGCGGATGTATTTTTTGGCCCATAACCACCACTCGGTATCTTTTTGTTTATCCATAATTATATTTTTTTTTATTAAACTTTCTATATCTTTATTTCTTTTTCTGTTGCAGAATAATACAATTCTTTTTATTCTGCAACAGATTGAGTAATTTATTAATTAATCCGAATCCTCATAATGTTCATTTTTATCAATGATGATTGCGAAAAGTATCCTAAAATGAATGGGAAAATTCACTTCAATGATGATTGTGACCTGTATTTTTAAATATATGGTAAAAAAATATAGGTCCAAGGGTAAATTGAGAAATATATTTTTTCTCATTTTTTGGATACCCTCCCAAGTTTTCGAGTAGGTGAAAATTCTCCTAATTTATGGCCTACCATACGATCTGTTATATAAATAGGTAAATGCTCTTTTCCATTATGGATAGCAATGGTATGCCCAATCATTGTAGGTATAATGGTAGATGTTCTGGACCAAGTTTTTATTAACTCCTTTTCTCCTTTTGTGTTAAGCTTCTTTATTTTTCTTAATAAATGATTGGCTACAAAAGGATTTTTTGTTCGTGAACGTGTCATAGTTAATTATTCCTCCTATAATAACTAAAAAAGTTAATTTTGTTCTCTTATATTTCCAATTCTAAAATATAGAATCTCTAAAAAAAGAAAATCCTATAATGTCCCAGTAAATTGCTATTTTCTTTTGTAAAGACGAAGAAACAAATTCTATTTTATCTACGCTTACGCTCGACTATTTACTACGGCGACGAAGAATCAAATTATCACTATATTGATTCGTTTTTCTAGTTCTTCTTCCAAGTGCAGGATAACCCCAAGGAGTTGAGGGTTTTTTTCTACCAATTGGGGCCCTCCCTTCACCACCCCCATGTGGATGGTCTACAGGGTTCATAACGACCCCTCTTACTACAGGACGCTTGCCTCGCCAACGTTTAGCTCCGGCTCTGCCCAAACTTTTCTGGTTTACCCCAACATTCCCTACTTGTCCAACTGTTGCTGAGCAGTTTTTGGATATCAAACGGACCTCGCCAGAAGGTAATTTTAATGTTGCTGATTTACCTTCTTTTGCAATCAGTTTCGCTACAGCACCCGCTGCTCTAGCTAATTGTCCACCCTTTCCAAGTGTTATTTCTATGTTATGTATGGCCGTGCCTAACGGCATATCGGTTGAAGTAGATTCTTATCAAAACCCCTTCCCAAACTGTACAAGCTTCTTCCAAAGCATACGGCTTTCTGGATGTAGATTCTAATATCTATACAGCTGCATCTTATATATCGTTTATTTCGTAGATTATAAATGACATAACGAAGTACCATACCACATGAGTGGATATATTATACGAATCCAAATCTTCCGAATGACTCATGTTATGATCTTCTACATCCTAGGTCTTTCTGTTCCGTTCCTTCATCTGGCTTATGTTCTTCATGTAGCATTCAGACCGAATGACTCTATGAAATTACGTTGCTACTTACACCTAGTACGGGTAACGTAGGAGACATTTCTATTTTTTCCCGGGGGAATCCTTAGAATTACCACTGCTTCGCTTTCAATTTGTCCTTGACCATCAAATGAAATGTGAATAATCCGGATCTTCCCCTTATTTGTTTGAAACGAGGAGCGCTTCGTGTTCTGTCGGTGCTTGAAACAATTTTGTCTTCTCCATATTACTATATCTCTAGGGTCAATAATGGTATATTAGCAACTACTGAACTCAATCACTTGCTGCCGTTACTCTTCAGTTTTCTGTTGAAGTCTATCCTGTAGAGGTACTCCAATTGGATAAGAGATCGATTTCTAGGTTTCGCCATAAACCTAATTGGTTACTTCCAATTACGTAAATCAATAGTTCAAACCGCACTCAAAGGTAGGGCATTTCCCATTTTTATAGGAACTTCTGTACCATAAACAATGGTATCTCCAATTATAGCCCCTCTGGGGTGTAAAATATATCTTTTCTCACCATCCCCATAGTGTATGAGACAAATGTGTGCATTTCGATTAGGGTCATATTCTATAGTTATGATTCTACCATATATGTCTTTTTCATTGCGTCGAAAATCAATTTTACGGTATAGACGCTTATGACCTCCCCCTCTATGCCCTGCGGTAATAATTCCTCTGGCATTACGCCCTTTACAACAATGATGTTGTCCAGAAATCAAACGATTTCGTGAATTGGATTTCACTTGACTGTTTAAGGCTCCATTGCGTGTGCTCGGGCTCGAAGTTTTATGTATCGCCATGTTATTAATTGTTTAAGTTCTTTTCTTTCTAACTAAGAGGTGGAATAGAATAACCCGATTCTAAGGAATCGAATAAGCCGGTTCAAGCATAATGATCATACGTTTGTAATGCATTGTATGTCCCATAATAGGTCGCATTCTTCTACCGTTTCTTGGGAGTCCATCGTCCATTGATACAGATCAAATGTTATTATAACTATTCTAACATAATTGGATTGAATCGACCACACCTTTGTTATTGATGGATGATGAGATTCCATTGATATTGATACGGATCCAATCGTTTTTTTTTTGAAAAGAAGATAAAGAATGAATATAGTCAATATAATTCAGATAATCATGTAGCTGTATTTACAAATTTCATTCTGTAACAAAAATCGAGTGGGGGATATTTCTATGGGGATGCATCCAGTAGGAATTGAACCCACGACTTCGCCAATTATGAGTTGGGTGCTTTAACCACTCAGCCATGGATGCTTCGAGGAAACCCTCCGACTTCATCACTAACCCAATTTCAATTGAAGTCAAATCTTTTGGATAAATCAATTTCTCCATGTATGTATCCTTTATCTAATACATACATAGAGAAATTGATTAAAGATAAGATAGATATATATCTATAGATTTCGACTTTTTTATTGATCACTCCTAATAGATATCAAATACATCTCTGCACAAATCGAATTGATATAGAAAGTATCAATTAGAATAAAAAAATGCGGATATAGTTGAATGGTATAATTTCTCTTTGCCAAGGAGAAGACGCGGGTTCAATTCCCGCTATCCGCCGTTACTTCTGTATTGAATAGTATATTTCTTTATATTATCAAATATATATATAAGTGAATTTCCATTTTTATCCAAAATGGTGCGGAGACAGGATTTGAACCCGTAACCTCAAGGTTATGAGCCTTGCGAGCTACCAAGTTGCTCCACTCCGCCATGCCATAAGAAGAACAATTGACAATTAATGGAAAACAGAGATTGAATTTGCCTGCCGCCCCTCCACCATATCTGTACAAATAGAATAAACCATTTATACGGAATGGTCAAGGGACCGTCCTATGATCGCAGATCATCAAAAAGAATAAAAAAATGAAGAGAATTTTTTATTCTTACCAACTCGATCTTGTTGCACCGGGCAACAAACATTGGTGAACCATTTCACGAAGTGCGTGTCTAGATAATCCAAAGTGTCGATAATTACCTCGTGATCTTCCAGTCGCAAAACAACGTCGATGAAGACGTGTAGGTGCACTATTACGCGGTAGTGCTTCGAACTTTGCCTTAATTTCCCATTTCTCACTTAACGACTGAGCTTTGCTCATTTCTTTTTTTGGAGATCGTCGAATCAAATGATATTTTTTTTCCAATTTTTGCCTCTTCTTCTCCCTGGCAATGCTACTTTTCTTTGCCATTATGATGATGATTCATTTCCTATTAGTATCAATGATAGAAATAAGTCGGATCCTAGATGTAGAAATAGAAGAAGCACCTTCTTCATACAAAGAGATTCAATTTTTGGAGATACAATAAAGAATGAAATTAACCAAATTTACCTGATGTAGAGGCAATCAAGAAAGCTGCATAAGTAAATATATAACCTACCGAAAAGTGGACTAATCCAACCAATCTTGCTTGGACAATCGAAAGAGCCACAGGTTTATCTCTCCATCGAATCAAATTCGCCAAAGGTGTGCGTTCATGAGCCCATGCTAAAGTTTCAATCAATTCCTGCCAATATCCGCGCCATGAGATTAAGAACATAAATCCAGTAGCCCAAACAAGATGTCCAAATAAGAACATCCACGCCCAGACTGATAAACTATTCATACCAAAGGGGTTATATCCATTGATAAGTTGTGAAGAATTTAACCATAGATAATCTCTTAACCATCCCATCAAATAGGTTGAAGATTCATTAAATTGTGAAACATTACCTTGCCATAATGTAATGTGCTTCCAATGCCAATAAAAAGTAACCCATCCAATGGTATTTAACATCCAGAAAACTGCCAAATAAAATGCGTCCCAAGCAGAAATATCACAAGTACCACCTCGTCCCGGACCGTCGCAAGGAAAACTATAACCAAAATCCTTTTTATCCGGCATTAACTTGGAACCACGTGCATCTAAAGCACCTTTTACTAAGATCAATGTAGTTGTATGTAAACCAAGAGCAATAGCATGATGAACCAAGAAGTCTCCAGGCCCGATTGTTAAGAATAGAGAATTACGATTCTCATTAATAGCATTTAACCAACCCGGCAACCATATGCTTCGCCCCGCATTGAGCGCCGGACTATTCGTTGAAGATAAAAGTACATCGAAACCATATGAAGTTTTACCGTGAGCAGATTGTATCCATTGGGCAAATATGGGTTCGATCAAGATTTGTTTCTCCGGAGTGCCAAAAGCAAGCATGACATCATTATGGACATAAAGTCCCAAAGTATGGAACCCCAGAAATAGGCTGGCCCAACTTAAATGGGATATGATAGCTTCTTTGTGCTCTAACATTCTTGCCAATACATTATCCTCATTCTGTTCGGGATTGTAATCTCTAATAAAAAAGATAGCTCCATGAGCAAAAGCCCCCGTCATAATAAATCCTGCAATGTATTGATGATGAGTATATAACGCAGCTTGAGTAGTAAAGTCTTGTGCTATAAACGCATAAGCAGGTAACGAATACATGTGTTGAGCTACCAAAGAAGTAATGACCCCTAACGAGGCTAGAGCAAGGCCTAATTGAAAATGAATTGAATTATTGATTGTGTCATAAAGACCCTTATGTCCACGCCCCAATCTACCCCCCGGAGGAATATGCGCTTCTAAAATATCTTTTATACTGTGCCCAATACCGAAGTTAGTTCTATACATATGACCAGCAATTAGAAAAAGAATTGCAATAGCTAAATGATGATGGGCCATATCGGTAAGCCATAAACTTTGCGTTTGAGGATGGAATCCCCCGAGAAGTGTTAGAATGGCAGTTCCCGCGCCTTGCGAAGTACTAAATAAATGATTACTAGAATCGGGGTTTTGAGCATAAAGATTCCACTGACCTGTAAAAAATGGCCCTAATCCTTGAGGATGAGGCAATACACTTAAGAAATTATTCCATCGAACATATTCTCCTCTGGATCCTGGAATAGCCACATGGACTAAATGCCCTGCCCAAGCTAAGGAACTGACTCCAAATAGTCCTGACAAATGATGATTGAGGCGGGATTCGGCATTTTTAAACCACGAAACGCTCGGTTTCCATTTCGGTTGTAGGTGTAACCAGCCCGCTAATAAGGATATGAAAGAAAGAAATAATAGAAAAATAGCTCCAGTATAAAGATCCTCATTAGTACGTAAACCAATTGTATACCACCACTGATAAACACCGGAATAGGCAATATTCACTGGGCCAAGCGCACCCCCTCGCGTAAAAGCTTCTACAGCCGGTTGACCAAAATGGGGATCCCAAATTGCATGAGCAATAGGTCTTACATGTAAAGGATCCTGTACCCATGCCTCAAAATTTCCTTGCCAAGCTACATGGAAGAGATTCCCGGAAGTCCACAGAAAAATGATTGCTAATTGTCCGAAATGAGAAGCAAAAATATTCTGATAAAGACGTTCCTCAGTAATATCATCATGACTCTCGAAGTCATGTGCGGTAGCAATACCAAACCAAATACGACGAGTAGTGGGGTCCTGAACTAAGCCTTGGCTAAACCTTGGAAATCTTAATGCCATAATGCTTTTCAAATCCTCCTAGCCATTATCCTACTGCAATAATTCTTGCTAAGAAGAATGCCCACGTTGTGGCAATTCCACCCAGAAGGTAATGTGTTACTCCTACAGCACGTCCCTGTACAATGCTTAAGGCTCTAGGCTGAGTAGCAGGAGCAACTTTTAATTTATTATGAGCCCAAACGATGGATTCAATAAGTTCTTGCCAATAACCACGCCCGCTGAATAGAAACATTAAACTAAAAGCCCATACAAAATGGGCGCCTAAGAAAAAAAGACCATATGCAGATAATGAGGAACCATAAGACTGAATTACCTGGGATGCCTGCGCCCATAAGAAATCGCGAAGCCACCCATTAATGGTAATCGAACTCTGCGCAAAGTTTCCTCCTGTGATATGAGTTATTACTCCTTGATCATTTATACTTCCCCAAACATCTGATTGCATTTTCCAACTGAAATGGAATATTACTACAGAAATTGCATTGTACATCCAAAATAATCCTAGGAAGACATGATCCCAAGCGGATACTTGGCATGTCCCCCCTCTTCCCGGGCCATCACAAGGGAACCGAAAACCAAGATTTGCTTTATCCGGTATCAAGCGTGAGCTACGAGCAAATAGAACACCTTTTAGGAGTATCAATACCGTCACATGAATTGTAAATGCATGAATATGATGTACCAAAAAATCTGCGGTTCCTAATGGAATAGGTAACAAAGCTACTTTGCCGCCCACTGCCACTAAATCACCACCGCCCCAAGTCAAACTGGTGCTTGTTGTTGCACCAGGGGCTGTTGTGCCAGGTGCTAAAGCATGGGTATTTTGTATCCATTGAGCAAAGACAGGTTGTAATTGTATAGCGGTATCTGAAAACATATCTTGAGGGCGCCCTAAAGCACTCATGGTATCATTATGAATATACAACCCAAAACTGTGAAAACCTAAAAATATACACACCCAGTTGAGATGTGATATGATTGCATCACGATGTCTAAGAACACGATCTAATAGATCGTTGTATCGAGTAGTTGGATCATAGTCTCTTACCATAAAAATGGCTGCATGTGCAGCAGCACCAACTATGAGAAAGCCCCCAATCCACATGTGATGTGTGAACAATGACAGTTGTGTACCATAATCAGTAGCTAGGTATGGATAAGGAGGCATAGCATACATATGGTGAGCTACAATAATGGTCAAAGAGCCTAACATAGCTAGGTTAATAGATAATTGAGCATGCCATGACGTTGTTAGGATCTCATATAGCCCTTTATGACCCTGGCCTGTAAATGGACCTTTATGGGCTTCTAAAATATCTTTTATACCATGACCAATACCCCAGTTAGTTCTATACATATGACCCGCAATGAGAAAAAGAATTGCAATAGCTAAATGATGATGTGCAATATCAGTAAGCCATAGACCACCAGTTAGTGGGTCTAATCCTCCACGAAAAGTAAGAAAGTCCGCATATTTTGACCAATTCAAGGTAAAAAATGGGGTTGCTCCCTCAGCAAAACTTGGATAAAGTTGAGCCAAAAGATCCCGATTCAAGATAAATTCATGAGGAAGTGGGATCTCTTTGGGATCTACTCCAGCATTTAGAAATTGGTTAATTGGTAAAGATACATGTACTTGATGCCCCGCCCAAGAAAGAGACCCAAGTCCTAGTAGACCTGCCAAATGGTGATTCAACATGGATTCTACATCTTGAAACCAAGCCAATTTTGGAGCAGCTTTGTGATAATGAAACCAACCAGCAAAAAGCATTAAGGCTGCAAAGACCAACGCACCGATTGCAGTACAATAGAGTTGTAATTCACTAGTTATTCCAGATGCTCGCCAAATCTGAAAAAAACCGGAGGTTATTTGTATTCCCCGGAAACCTCCCCCTACATCACCATTCAATATTTCTTGGCCTACTATTGGCCAAACCACCTGGGCACTAGGTCGAATGTGAGTAGGATCATTTAGCCATGCTTCATAATTTGAAAAACGAGCACCATGGAAATACATGCCACTCAGCCAAAGAAAGATAATGGAGAGTTGACCGAAATGAGCACTAAATACTTTTCGGGAAATCTCCTCTAAATCACTAGTATGGCTATCGAAATCATGAGCATCAGCATGTAGGTTCCAGATCCAAGTAGTAGTATCAGGTCCCTTAGCTATTGTTCTTGAGAAATGACCAGGTTTTGCCCATTGCTCGAAAGAAGTTTTTATGGGATCCCTATCTACCAAAATTTTGACTTTTGGTTCCGGCGAACGAATAATCATTGAGTCCTCCTCTTTCCGGACAACACATACAAAGAGACCCGCCAACATAAAACATAATTCGTGAACTTATGAGAAATGTTTATATTGAATATCTTTCTCTTCTATCTCCCATCTATTCCATATTTTCTTGAGTTATTCACTAGAACAATTAGGATCCGGAAGTGAATCCGGGGCAAGTGTTCGGATCCATTATGACATAGCAGTGAGGCGCTCAACGGACCCTTTTATTTGATTGATGGGGACAATAAACTATCAAAAATTCAATATATATAATGGATTTTCTATATATTTTATTCTCTATTAGAGAATAAAATATAGACAATAATATTTGAATTAGAATAAAAAAAAGAAAATAATAAAAAGACTGTTCTTATTCAAAACGCCCTGTGATCTTCAACCAATTCTGTGCCTCAATATAATTACCAGGGGTAAGGGCTATAGCTTGTTTCCAATATTCAGCAGCTTGATCAAACCAAGATTCTCCAATTTCAGAATCTCCCTGTCGAATGGCCTGTTCTCCGCGGTCGGAATAGGGGAGTAAAATCCTTCCCTTAGAACCGTACTTGAGAGTTTCCTGACTCATACGGCTCAACAGTCAATTCTTTTGATCTTCCATTTTTTCTGGAGTTAATAACAAGAAAAGAGGTTAATTACATGAGTTTAAAACTTGAATTTGGATTAATAATTCAATTGAATCCTTTGTTTTTAGTTTTATCTTTTCTCCTACCTTCTGAAGAAGAAGGCATCGACATTAATACTAACGCTCTTATTTGAATTTTCTCAAAGGTAACTATCTCGAGTTCATATATCATTTCATATATAATATATCTATTTCTATAGAATCTGTGAGAAAGACTTTTCTTCATAAGAAAAGACTTACTATCTTTGGGATCTGATACTACACCGCTGCTCAAAACCTTCGGGGATCAACTTTATTACATAAGTTGATTTCGAATCTATCATCATATAAGTAAGCAGTTCTGGTTGTATCGGCCAAAAACCTTGTTAATTGATCTTTACGGTGCTTCCTTTATCAATTAGATCTTTTATCCATAGAAAAAAGTATCTAGGCATATATATATTCTATTTCTTCATATTTTTACTTCTATGAATATGAAGTTTCTTTCTTTGCTACAGCTCATAAAAATCGTTGTTTCGAACGATATATATGTAGAAAGCCTATTTTTTTTGTCTAGTATTTATGACTATTAGTGGAGGTTCTTTTCTTTTTTCTTTCTATAGTGGAGATAGTCGCACGTAATGACAGATCACGGCCATATTGTTAAAAGCTTGAGGTAAGAAAGGGTTTCGTTCGAGTGCCCGAAAATAGTATTCCAAAGCTTTTGTATGTTCTCCGTTACTTGTGTGGATAAGGCCGATGTTATAAAGTATATAACTTCGATCATAGGGATCAATTTCCAGTCGCATCGCCTCATAATAATTCTGTAAAGCTTCCGCATAATTTCCTTCAGATTGAGCCGACATCCGTTACGGTCGTCATTCGGTTCAAAGAATCTCCGTTCCAGAACCGTACGTGAGATTGTCATCTCATACGGCTCCTCCTTTATGTGGATAATGAGAAACATCCATGGAATCAAAAAAGATTGCAATATTCTCATTATCAACTGAGCGGGACTAGTGTTTTTACACGAAATCTCTAGCCAACCTTTCTGTAAAGGATCTTTTATTAACATTTAGTAAGTTATTACTGGATAAATCAATCGTAACTTCAACAATTTATTTGTCCTCAACGCCGCTTAATTTCCCGGAATTAGTCACTTCAACAGTCTTTGATGGTTATATGGGTATCCAAAATACGAACGAGATGGATGTTTGTTGTCCCAACCATTCTAGTTAGTCCCGATCCCGATAAGAAAGGAAGGATTTTTTTTACAAATTTTTCTCCTGTTGTTGATTCCCTAGCGTAGTGCTTCTTCCCCCATGCCGCCTATTTGTACTAGTGGAGTAGGATTCACCTAACCCCATAAATAGGTATATATAGGTATAACCTTTCGCTTAATACTATAAACCTAAAATTGAAGCATATTGAGGCTGCATTAATCGGGAATACACGACAGAAGGGATTAATCGTTTTATTTCCAAACTTCACCTTCAGCAAGCGTCGGTTTTTTTTGATTTGTCTCTGAAGAATGTATCTTTCTCCTAAGACTGAGATCGGTAAAAAAAAAAAATAATCAAATCGCACCATCTCTGTAATAAGTGAATGCCTCTTTTTCTCCAGAAGTTGTGGGAATTATTCGTAATAAGATATTGGCTACAATGGTAAAGGTCTTATCAATAAAATTTCCATTTATCCGAGATCTAGTCATAGGTAGCAATCCATTCTATAATTTCATTTTTTATCGCGTGATAAAATAATTCCCCAAACAAAGGAATTGTACAATACAGTACGAAATAACGTAAAAATGGACTTATTAATCAAATTACTTTATTCTACGGTAGGCTTTGAAGTTGAAGTAGAATTTTTTTTTTTTTAGTTTCAATTGATTGTATTGTGTGCGCTTACGCAAATGGGATATAAATGCCTCACTATTCACTCGATTTAGGGACATAATCATTATGTAGGAGAGATGGCCGAGTGGTTCAAGGCGTAGCATTGGAACTGCTATGTAGGCTTTTTGTTTACCGAGGGTTCGAATCCCTCTCTTTCCGCACCCTTACCAAGTTCATCAATGTTACTGACGTCAATGTTTTAAATAATATATAGATAAAATTATTGCAACTTTTATATGCATTCTCTATTCCTAATTTGTTTCTGTAATATAGAAAATTGTGCATAAAGTGGGCAAGGAATAACAATTTTGCTACACCCACTTCTATACACGAATGGGGGGGGAAAATACTCGGATCAAAATTCTTGTTATTTTAACGAGGTTTAAGTCTGACGAGAATAATATTCTACAACCAGCAATTCATTAATTTTCAAACCAACCCATTTACTATCTATTATTTGATTGACTAATCCTTTATATTGGTCTGGATGAAGAGTCAAATGGGTTGGCACTCTTTTGCGGGGGGCTGATTTAAGAGAATTTTGAATTATAGTTCTCGATTTTTGTTCATCCTTGGCTGTAATAATATCTTTAGGTTTACAACGATAACTTGGTATATCTACTATACGACCATTAACTAAAACATGTCTGTGGTTAACTAATTGACGGGCTTCAGGAATAGTCGCAGCCATACCCAATCGAAAAAGTATGTTATCTAAGCGCATTTCTAGTAATTGGAGTAAAACCTGGCCGGTTGACCCTTTCGCTTTTCCAGCGATACGAACGTATTTAAGCAATTGTCGTTCTGTAAGACCATAATGAAAACGCAATTTTTGTTTTTCTTCTAAACGAATACGATATTGAGATTTTTTACTGGAGAGCGATTCTTCGCTTCCAACTCTTCTAACTGGAAGCTCTTTTCTGGTTAGTCCTGGTAAAGCCCCCAGACGGCGTATTTTTTTGAAACGAGGCCCTCTGTAACGTGACATAAACACTCCTTTTTAAAATGGAAAATCTCATAAAGAAAAATCAAAACTAAACTAAATGACAAATATGATATTATAAATGAAGTGAAATCTACTTCAAGTATTGTACTATTAAAGTATTGTACTACTGTAGTACAAAGAAGAATTAGAAGGATTCTATCAGTATCCGAATGGAATTCTATTCTATCGATATAGAAATAAAAAAGAAATAAAAAAAGCCGGCTATCGGAATCGAACCGATGACCCTCGCATTACAAATGCGATGCTCTAACCTCTGAGCTAAGCGGGCTCTCAGAACACAAATTGTGCATTTATCAGAATTCTTTCCTAAACTACTGGGATCCTAGTTATTAACTATTTCATATTAGCTCTTCATAACACAATTACTATATCATAACATAATCAAATAAATACAAAAAAAGATAGAATATCCCATATTTATTTGATATTCTAGTATATAGAATATGATACAAATCGGAATCATTTAAAAATACGAATCCAAATTATTTTCATTACCAATTACCTAGAATACTCTTTTTATCCATTTATCTAATAATTAATAATTTATCCAATATTTTTGGATCCATAAAAAAAGAATTGGATAAAAAATAATTTTCATCCATATCATATAGTAAGATTCTCTTTTTTTTTTTAGTTTTGAATTCCATTTTGGAATATTTGGATTCTTCCAATTTCTATTATTTATCTATTTCGATTATTAATAATTCATATTTATTATATGTATTTATCCCGATCCTTATTATTTTTATTTATATAATTTGAATTATGAAAAGTAGAATGGAATTCGATAGGAAGATTATTTCTATGTATATCTTCTTTATATATTCTTTAATATTCTAGAATACTTTCTATTTCATTCTATCTAGATTAATAGATAGAATATATCTATAGAAAATAGTAAAGAGTATATAGAATATTATCTTTAATATAAAAAAATATTACTATAAATAAATATTTTAAGATATATATAATATTCTTTCTTAATATTATTTTATTGAATTCAATAATGACTAATTAGATTACAGTTATTTATATTCAATAATGATTATGCATTAAGATGAAATATGTATAATGTATTTTATACATATAATATAAAAATATGGATTTATACATATCCATTTGAATTCTAAAAAATTGGATGGATTATCCAAAGAAATTGGATTGGATAAGTAATGAAAAATTAGATCCTTCTATTGAATTTCTAACTGAATATCGAAATCTAAATTAATAAATAGATTTTTATTATTTTCGTTATAAGGTCTGTATCGGTCTGCTCGAAGGAAAAAAAGAATCGAACGTTAGAGTATTCGAAATTCTATCAAAAAAGAATAGAAGGGGTACATCTAAAATAGAGATATATGTAGTATATATCTCTGTATATTGAATTGCGAATACAGAGATAATAGAATCATTTCTGATTCGAGTAAATACGGGTATCTGATATAGATGAAAGAAAATCTATCAACAAAAAACAAATAGAAGGAAATTTTAATTTTCCCAACCCAATATGGGAGTAGATTTCAACAAATAAATTCAACAGTTCCAGCATATAATTCTCAGAATACAAATGAAAAAACATCCTAATGCGATATGATATCAATCTCAAAGAAAAAACGGGGGATATGGCGAAATTGGTAGACGCTACGGACTTAATTGGATTGAGCCTTGGTATGGAAACTTACCAAGTGAAAACTTTCAAATTCAGCGAAACCCTGGAATTCAAAATGGGCAATCCTGAGCCAAATCCTTCTTTCCGAAAACAAATAAAAGTTCAGAAAGTGAAAATAAAAAAAGGATAGGTGCAGAGACTCAATGGAAGTTGTTCTAACAAATGGAGTTGACAACATTCAATTGATTAATGAAGATTTCTAACTTCTATTTGTAAATATTTGGATTCTATCACAATTGAAACATTAGAATCAAATCAATTACAACTGGAAGAAAAAATCAATGAATAGAATATTCATTGCTCAAATCAGTCACTCCAACATAATCTGATGGATCAGTTGAATAACTTATTAATCAGACGAGAATAAAGATAGAGTCCCATTCTACATGTCAATACCGACATCAATGAAATTTTGAGTAAGAGGAAAATCCGTCGACTTTAGAAATCGTGAGGGTTCAAGTCCCTCTATCCCCAAAAAATTTCCCTCCTATATTCTGGCCCTTTTTGGATTTACTTGACATAGACTCAAGTAATTTCTTAGATTTCGGATGGTGCGTCAAGAATGGTCGGGATAGCTCAGACGGTAGAGCAGAGGACTGAAAATCCTCGTGTCACCAGTTCAAATCTGGTTCCCGGCAACTCATTATGTATGAGTATCTATTCCCATATTTCTTTTGAAAAAAGGGAATAGATACATATTTATTAGTGGTCTTAATCATCCTACATAATTTATGTAGGCGTACGGCGATATGCTCTTTCTAGATGAAGAATGAATGGATGTATATTCTAGGGATCAAAAGGAAGTATGAAAATGAATGATTCAAGTTTGTTTTGATTTTTTCTGCGCTGCAATAACAATTGTTAATATTTCAATTGAAACAATATTCAAATGCTTCAATTAGTTGCTTGAAACACCAAGCAGAACTTTTTCAGTTCATCCTATTGGCTCGTCCGAAATCAGTATTGCTCCATCCCATTTTTGAATCTCAATGAATCCCTCTTATAATAAGAGAGGAATGAAACCTCTATTATTCTGACTAATCGATAAGTCAATGGACATACAGATATTTCTTTCTTTAATATCTGGGGTTGTCGAAGTTAAGATTACTTTCTTATTTTTCGCATTTAGTGAGCATCTTGTATTTCATAAAAATTAGGGGCGATATAATCTTTACGCAAAGGCCATCCTATCCAACTTTCGGGCATTAAAATACGTTTCAGACGCGGATGATTATCATAATAGATTCCTAACATATCATAAGATTCCCTTTCTTGAAAATCTGCACTTTTCCAAACCCAGAAAATAGAAGGAATTCTCGGATTTTGCCTTGGGGTAAATACTTTTATGCATACCTCTTCGGGTTGATCTAGACTATACTCTATTCTCGTAAGATGATAGACACTCGCTAATAGTCCTCCTGGTGCTACATCATAGGCACATTGGGAACGTAGATAATTGTAACCATATACATATAAAATAACAGCAATCGAATGCCAATCCTCGGGCTTTATTTGTAAAGTCTCTATTCCTTGGTAATCAAAACCCAAAGATCTATGAACTATTCCGTGTTTGACTAGCCAAGCAGACAAATTACCTTGCATTTTTTGATTTCTCCCGAGTTTTTTATAAGATTGGTATAAGTATTTACCATTTATTTCCATTACAATGAAATTTTGTCAGATTGACTTGCTTGCTATTTCTTATTGTATTTTGTACAAAAGGATCCTGTTTAATTCACTTTTTCGTTCGTCGGAGGATACTTAATTTTTTTATATTTCCAAAATGTGTCCGAGGTTATCTCGGAAATAGATGATGGTTGATAGAATAATCCTTTATTAGAATTGCCGGTATGAGTACTGTGTCCAACATCAAATTTGTGGTTGGTAGTAAAACACCTACGTTGATAACTAATTGGATCTTCATAGATTTCTCGAGATATTTTCTTACGAAGTTTTGTTATAGCATCTATAACCGCTTCCGGTTTAGGTGGACAGCCCGGCAAATAGACATCCACAGGAATTAGCTTATCCACGCCCCGAACAGTACTATAAGAATCGGTACTGAACATACCTCCTGTAATTGTACAAGCTCCCATAGCAATAACATATTTTGGTTCGGGCATTTGCTCATATAATCGAACTAAAGAAGGAGCCATTTTCATAGTTACGGTGCCCGCTGTTAAAATGAGGTCTGCCTGCCTAGGACTAGAGCGTGGTACCAGTCCATAACGATCGAAGTCAAATCGCGATCCTATTAATGAAGCAAATTCAATGAAGCAACAACTAGTACCATAGAGAAGCGGCCATAAACTGGATAGTCTTGACCAATTTGAAAGATCATTTAATGTAGTAGAAATAACTGAATTTTTGGTTTTTTGATCAAGTAAGGGAAACTCAATGGAATTCATAACTGTCTCAATGTTTTGTTTAATTGTCTAAATATTCAAGAATTAAGACCATTCTAATGCTCCCTTTCGCCATGCATAAACTAAACCAACAATTAGGATAAGCACGAAGATGAAAGCTTCTATAAATACGGATACCCCTAATACATCAAAACTCATTGCCCATGGGTAAAGAAAGACTGTTTCAACATCAAAAACAACAAAAACGAGAGCAAACATATAATAACGGATTTCAAATTGTAACCAAGCATCGCCCATCGGTTCTATTCCAGATTCATAACTAGAAAGTTTTTCTGGCCCTTTCCTAATTGGAGCTAAAATTCCAGAAATTAGAAATGCCAAAATAGGAATAAAGATCGATATTATTAGAAATGTCCAAAAAATATCATATTCATAAAGCAAAAACATAAATGTACTCCTATGAATGTGGAAAATATACTGGATTCATATTAATTCTTAGTCGATTTGAATTTAAATTTCAAAATTATTAGATTCATTAATCTAAATAGAAATGCTTTGTATTTTATTAAGTTTACATTTTAAAAGTTGACATTATTTCTAGATTAGTATCTGAGTATACTAATACTAATATTAGTATATCATTAATCTATTCAAATAGAAATGAATTGATTCATTCTTTCGATTACAAAAAGTATTTCAACTATATTTATACTACTAGTATTACTAGTATGGAGTATTTAGTATTCCATATACTACTACTATACTAAATATAGTAGTATCGGTAGTACTATTAGGGCTATACGGACTCGAACCGTAGACCTTCTCGGTAAAACGGATCAAACTATTATTATTATCAAAATGATTTGAATTGTTTTAAAGACCCAACGTGCATTTTTTTTTTTTTGCATTGGGCTTTTTCATTAACTGATAGAAATATCAATTAGTCTACCATCTTTTTTCTTTACACAAAGAAAAAGGAAATGACTCCCTGTGCTCTGATTTCTTATTTAGATCAAAATCTAAGAGCACTACCAAAGTTTTTCAAAGAAGAAGGTTATTCTGACGTAGGTCTGCTTCTGGCCTGGATCAACTTAAGTTAAATGGACTCTCTATCAACCTACTTCAATAAAAATATCAAATAGGAAATGAAACTTCATACACCTTAAAGTTCATAAGATAGGAAGAAAAGATATTTTTTTGGAGGTCCCTAGCCTCATTGCCTAGCATTGAATAGATTTTAGTATTCACCTTATCAATATCTCATTATGGATTCCATTTGACGTCTAAATCCTTTGTCAGGCTATTGTTCTCTTAATTTTCTTTCTGGAGTAAGACATTGATTTATCAATTAAGATCAACTCTTTTAATTACATGATGGACTCCTATGAAAAAACATTGGCGCATGTGTAAACGAGGTGCTCTACCTAACTGAGCTATAGCCCTTGTGCTTTTGATACAGATTTGATCATATTCGATAAATAAATTCTTGTCAAGATAAATATTAAATTACATGATCCAATCTCTTTGATTTATATTGCGTTTGTATTATTTATAAATAATATAACATTTATAATCCATTGATCTGATCGAGAGCTACTTTTTTTATTTAGGATGATAAATGACCTACTTAACTCAGTGGTTAGAGTATTGCTTTCATACGGCAGGAGTCATTGGTTCAAATCCAATAGTAGGTAAGGTATTGGTAGAACTTAGTAGATACCATTGATTCCGGTATCTAATAAGTTTTTCTACTCACCATTTTTTTTTATTGTAATTTTCTATCTTTTTTCTATTTTTTGGCTGCACCAACTTGTTACGAGATCCTCTTGATAGGCTCTACGATAGCCTCGACTCGTGTCTTAGCTCGCCGGAGAGCTAGATTTGCTTCAATTGTTTGTCTCTTGCCTTCAGCCTTATTTAAGTTAGCTTCTGCTATTTTAAGAGTTTGTTGTGCTTCTTGTGGATTAATGTCACTAGCCCTTTCTGCATCAGGTACTAAAATAGTGATCTCATTATTGCCGATTCTAGCAAAACCACCCATCAGAGCCATCGTTAACCATCGGTCCTTAAGGCGTATTCTCAAAATACCTATATCTAAAGCTGTGGCAATAGGCACATGATTTTTTAATACCCCAATTTGTCCACTATTAGTAGATAAAATAATTTCTTTCACTTCTGAATCCCAAACAATTCGATTGGGGGTCAGTACACAAAGATGGAAAGTCATTTCTTGAATTTGTTCTCCATTTCTAAGTTAAGTTCGTAGCCTTCGCAGTAGCTTCATCGATATTACCCACCAAATAAAAGGCTTGTTCAGGAAGACTATCTAATTCTCCAGAAAGAATCAATTGAAATCCTCTAATTGTTTCTGCGAGACCAACATATTTCCCTGGGGAACCAGTAAATACTTCTGCTACGAAAAAAGGTTGTGATAAGAAACGTTCCATTTTTCGTGCTCTTGCTACGGTTAAGCGATCCTCTTCGGATACTTCGTCCAACCCAAGAATAGATATCATGTCCTGAAGTTCTTTGTAACGCTGTAACGTTTGTTTA